>LGRX02014236.1:0-20205 GCA_001247695.2 Cymbomonas tetramitiformis | reverse complement strand
GTTTCGTTGGCCCGTGGCGCTGGGAACATTTTGCGCACATATTTGCCCGAGGATCAGCGGCGTCATGTATGAAGACTTGATAAGAGGCGCATTCTTGTGGTCCTGTGCGCTGTGAACTGCCGCCACGCGGCAGGGTGTGTGTGCTATGAACTTCCAACGCTGGACAGAGATCTTGCCGGGGAAACAGTCCAGTCGCCGCGCATGGCTCTGATCACTCATCTGCCCACTTGAATCAGCGCGACCGCTTCAAGTTCCAGTTGTGTAGCGCAAGGTCCCATAACAGCCGGTTTGCCCACTCGCCGGCTGTGTCCCCGTGGTTGCCCGAGTTGTGCAGCAGTGCTGAGCCCCTTGATCCACGAGGTCCTCCCGCCGGTGCAGACCATTCAGCTCGTCTGCGCACCTCCCAGCGGCGGATCCTGAAATCATGCGGCGTGCCCTGGATGCCAAACTGCATGAATCACTGTCTAGGTCTAAGCTTAAGCGTAAGTCGTGATTCTGCGCCAGCCATCGGATCTTCCTCAGCGTCTCCAGGTTGCCCTCAGATTTCGGGCGCAACCTGTTCAGCTTCTGTAACTCCGCAGCCAATCTGTTTGTGGCTGCCTTTCTCACCAGGAGCACCCACAAAGCACGCTGTATCCACTTCGCTTGAGCCAGGTGCCACAGCTCGAGCGCCGGATGCACGCAGCCTCGAGCCAGGCCTGTTCTTCTGCTGCCATACCCCGCAGTCGAGGGGCGCTCGAGGCCAGTGCAGCCGATTGGTGGGTTCTCCTGCTCCCGAGATGCGGCGCAGTGACTCGGTGTAGGCTCAGGCCTGCCTGCGCCTTGTCACCTCCTCGCGGAGGGTGGCCTTCTCCTGCCTCATCCGGGAGGGGCAGCAGGAATCAGGGAGATCTCTGTGAGGCAGATCTGGCTTGGCCTGTGCCAGCCCCTCAGCCAGCTCCTCAGCCAGCTTCACCTCTTTCCGCGCCTGCGTCCTCTGGTGTTTGGTGCAGAGCTGCTTTCCCCGCCGCTCTCGTCGCTCGCGGCATCGCTAGTTTATACTTGCCCACGAATGGAGATGCTATTTTGGGTGCTGCTTCGCCGTCACATTCATCACAGCACTGCGGCTCGGCCGCAGTCCAGGCTGCGAAGAGGGCCGCCCGGAGCCGCGCTGCGAAGAGGGCCGCCCGGGGCCGCGCTGCGAAGAGGGCCGCCCGGAGCCGCGCTGCGAAGAGGGCCGCCCGACGCTATAAGAGGGCCGGAGCCGTCGCATGGAGAGGGCCGCTGAGCCGCTGGCTGCATGGGCGAGGGGTCACTGGATGCGCCATGGAGAGGCCGCCCGGAGCCGCGCTGCGGAGAGGGCCGCCCGGAGCCGCGCTGCGGAGAGGGCCGCCCGGAGCCGCGCTGCGGAGAGGGCCGCCCGGAGCCGCGCTGCGAAGAGGGCCGCCCGGAGCCGAGCTGCGAGTCCGCCGGATTCATATCGAAGAGGGCCGCCCGGAGCCGAGCTGCGAGTCCGCCAGATTCATTGCTCAATCTTGTCGGCTGAAGCGCCCGCATCTGGCCGGCCCTCGAGCGCATCAGGGGCTCCCTCGGAGAAATGTACAAGCTGTGCAGTGGCGGCGCACGCTTCGCGTATATAGTCGGGACACAGAAACTGATTGAGCTTGTCGTAGGTAGCATCAGGGAGTTGTGCCTGCCGTTCCGACTCCTGATCCCCGGCCGCGCTGCTGCCTCAAGCCATCTCCTCCTACGGGGACTTGGCAGTCTTCTCCAGCTCTTGGTTCTCAGCTGCATAGTTTAAGGCAGTTCTTGCTGCTGGCTGACTGGCGGGCTTCTCTAGAAGATGGCCGGTCATGGAGAGCTATGCTGGCATCGTGTCAGCCACGTCAGTAGGCTGCTTACCCTTGGTGGTCATTCTTGTTTAGATTGCCTGAATACGAGTAAGAGCGAGGCGAAACTAAAATAGCTGGGTGCCACACCAGAATTTTTCCAGCAAAGGTTTTTGTTGACTTTTTTGCGAGAGTGATAGAACGGAGCTGCAAGCCACGTGTCGGCTCGGGCTCGTTTGTACATTTCTCACTGGGGGTCATTGATTCGCTGTCGGTTCATGGCCTCTTTTCAACAGTTGGTTTTTTGTCGGGCGTGCTGGTTTCTGTTGGACACTCGCTCTGAATGCCAGAAGGCATAGCAGCCGTTAGATACGTGGCTGTTTGTCCTCCGCGCTGCACAGTCGTTGGATACGTGGCGGTTTATCCCCCGCGGTGCGTGAGTCTATTTGTGAATGCACTTGCTTTAGTCCAATGCACATGGCCGCGGAGCAGTGAGTGTGAATGAGGTCAGATGAGGTGAAGTGCAGAACTCTCTGTCTGTTTGGACCCCTGCGCGCGCACATGTTAGGATGTCGAACCGACGAGCATCTTTTTGTCCACGCGGCGAATGGAACTAAGCTGTGCCTGGGAGAGGTGGGACTCTGGACACAGGTAGGAGAGGTTTTCCAGCTTGCACCACGCTGGTGTGGCGACCACTGCTTCGACGCACTGATGAATTACCCCTTCGGGTCCCTCGGCCTCGGCTTCTTCGGTGACACCGAGCTACTCTCTGATGGCGGCGTCGGCGGGGACTACACTGTGCATCCTTTGGACGGCCACACCTTTGCTGAAGGCATCCACCACATGCACTCGGCGTACGCCGGTACCAGCCTCGGACCGCCCGCCAAAGGCTGCAGTCGCGGCATTCGTCCCGGGCATCCTGGATTAGGGTGGCCGCCGTGTCGGTCTTAGGCATAGCTTTCAAAAGACCCCTTTCAACAGGGCTCTGACACTGAAAATATTGTGGGAGGGCGTGGCAGAGGTGGAGGGGAAGCGGCCCACGTACCTCCACATGAACGTGTTGGACTCGCACGATACTACAAGGGCGCTGGACATGCTGAAAGGTCGGCCAAGACAATGCTCTCGCTCACTGGTCTCCGTGCGACGTACTCACCAATCTTAACAAAGGATTTGCTTTTACCGGGTGATGAGAGCCATGAACGGCCGCCAGTTGTGCGTGTGGGTGTACGAGGGGCCGCCGGTTGTGCCAGCAGCGTGTGGGTGTATGAGGGGCCGCCGGTTGTGCCACAGCGTGGGGTGGCGAGGGGCCGCCGGTTGTGCCGTTGTGCGTGTGGTACGAGGGGCCGCCGGTTGTGCCAAGCAGCGGTGGGTGTACGAGGGGCCGCCGGTTGTGCTGCTGTGCGGTGGGTGTAAGGAGGGGCCGCCGGTTGTGCCGCAAAGGCAGGGTACGAGGGGCCGCCGGTTGTGCCGTTGTGCGTGTGGTGTACGAGGGCCGGGTTGTGCCGCTTGTGCGTGTGGGTGTACGAGGGGCCGCCTCGGTTGTGCCGCTGTGCGTGTGGGTGTGGCGAGGGGCCGCCTGCTGTGCCAAGCAGCGTGTGGGTGTACGAGGGGCCGCCGTTGTGCCGCTGTGCGTGTGGTGTACGAGGGGCCGCCGCTGTGCCGTTGTGCGTGTGGGTGTACGAGGGGCCGCCGGTTGTGCCAAGCAGCGCAGGGTGTACGAGGCCGCCGGTTGTGCCAGCAGCGTGTGGGTGTACGAGGGGCCGCTGCTGTGTCACAGCGTGTGGGTGTAGGAGGGGCCGCCGGTTGTGCCGCGTTGTGCGTGTGGGTGTATGAGGGGCCGCCGGTTGTGCGTGCTTCTCCTTGGACCGACTCTTTTGACATCCCGTAGCCACAGAAGACTGCACTATGTACCCACGCCGGGGATCAAAGGATCCAGCACACACTACGGGACACTTATTCGGAATCTCCGGAGCTCACTAGTGTGTGTGTGCTAATCCTTGGACCGACTCCTTTGGCACACCGTAGCCACATAAGACCGGCTGCACTATGTACCCAGGCCGGGGATCAAAGGATTCAGCACACACTTTGGGACACTTATCCGGATTCTCCAAAGCTCACTAGTGAAGAGTGGGACCCCTTAAGCCTCAGCGAGCCACCCGAGCCCCTCTGCATCCGCACCGCCGGCGTGCTGCTGCCTAGTGCCTGAAGCCGGCTCACCCCTGCCCCCCGAGCTGCGCGAGGCATATCTCCACCACCAAGCTTACGCGCAGGACTACCCCTCTGCTCCCTGAGCCTCAGTGGGCCACCTGAGCCCCTCTGCGGCTGCCCTGCCGGCACACTGCTGCTTTGTCTCTGAAGCCGTCTCACCTCCGCCACTCGAGCCACCTCTTCACCACCAAGCCCACATTCGGTACCACCCCGCTGCCCCCTACACGCCCTGGAGCCTGGCCTCAAGAGAGCTTGCCCACCCACGCCACGGCCGGAATCCTAAGGGCCGTCCCAAGGGGCTGAGAATGATAAACTGGGTTACCCTCATCCGAATCTAAGCCCCCGCCATCGACTTGCGCCTGTAGCCCTCTACCCCCAGCACCAACTCCACGTGACTGAAGCCCTTGCACTGATTGCCTTGCGAGGACGCTGCGAACTTGAGCAATGAGCTCCACACTTGCCCTACCACTGCCGTGCCGCACTGTTCCTACTTGGGGTCCCATCCCCACAGTTGCCTGTGTGTCCCAAGCCCTCCCAGTGGCCGATAGTTCACCATCCGGTCGTCGCCTTCCCGACAGCTGCTCACTGTTAGTTCCGGCATGGGCAGCAACCTTGCCCCGTGGGCATGGAAGCTGATGAGATGCCGTATGCTGCCGTGCAACCTGTTGTAAGTGGTCATCGCTGCCGGGATGGGCCCCCGGGCTCTGAGGGGCCCGGCATGTGTCAACTCCATGCACAAGCCTCCCCACATCTCCCGCATTCGTGTGCGTGTGGGTGTATGGAGGGCCGCCAGTTGTGCCTGTGGGTGCATCTCTAAGAGTGCCTTCGCTGGCGCAGGGGACGTGATGGCAATCAAGCTGTGTGTATTTTTCCAAATGACCATGCCCGGGCCACCTATGATCTACTATGGAGACGAAGTTGGTGTTGTTGGAGGCCGCGACCCAGACAACAGGTTGATCTACTCCCTTCTTGTAGACAACAGGTTGATCTGCTCCCTTCTTGTAGATGACAGGTTGATCTGCTCCCTTCTTGTAGATGACAGGTTGATCTGCTCCCTTCTTGTAGATGACAGGTTGATCTGCTCCCTTCTTGTATGGCCTCGCGTTGGTGATCTTGCGCTCAACATTTTTTTCTGCAGTTATTGGGCAATGGGCACCTTCCTCTGCTATCAAATACACCAGGATTCCAAGTTGCTCCCTCTCTGCTTCATACCTCCAACCTCGCAGTTCTATGAGCTGCTTGACAGCAGGCATGCGTGCTATGAGCTCATTTCTCGGGCTGCGCCGGTGAGTGCCGCGCAGAAGGGCCTTTCCCTGGGACACCGCCTCTTGGAATGTGGACCTGCACAACTTTTACCGTCAGTCAATCGCGTTACGGCGTGCTCACCGCGTGCTTCGAGTGGGAGGCTATCAGCAGCTTGAGCTGAGATACGATGGTGTCGAGCCCCTCGACCAGGACAAGCTCCACGCATTTGCACGATGGTCCACTTGCTCGCCTTCAGACGCACATTCTGAATGTCCCGGAGACAGCATGAGCGATGCCGGGCTCGATGTGGCCATTGTAATTTTCAATGCCGGTGAGGCACAATGAGGGCGCGCGTGCAGACTTGTCCATGCACGTTGACCTTGACCGGCTGTCAGTAGCTTGGATGCGCAATTCAGCACGTGCAGAGCGCCGCACCCGACATGATTGGCTCACAAACTGAGTCCCGCGGCACACTACCACGACCCGCGGAGAATGCTGTGTTCGCACCAGCTTTGCGTCTGTGCATTACCACTTCAGGGCGCATATCCGCTGTACGTCTGTGAAGTGCTTGAGCCGCGCATCCTCGAAGCTCTTGAGCTGCTGCACTCATATCCACCTCGCCATGTTGTTGCAGCGAAAGCATCCCCATCTTTATTCTCCGATATTTTGCACACAGCCACAGGAACACGATCAGATCTGTGTTGCCGGATATCCACGATCGCGTGCAACGCGCTATTTTTCTGATGGTGCCGAGGAGAATGAGTGAGGCAGTTTCTCTGTGCCGGTGTGACCAGGCATCGAGACTATCAACGATCTAGCAGTGGGCCTCTCAGATTTGGAGGTAGCAGAGGGGACAGTCTTTGTGTCAGTGTGGGGTGAGGAGACGGCGTGCAAGGGAGTTTTGGGGATTGGGGAAGGAAACATGGTGAAGGGCATCAGGTTAGGCCCACGGAGCGCCTTGGTTCTGCTGAGCCAGGAGAGGGCCATCGACTGTTCCCAGGAATCAGAATTAGATTCAGAAATGTTCACATCCGGATTAGGTATCTGAGGCACCTGTGTGCGGTGCGTAAAAATGGAACCAGTTTTGCCCCCACAGCTTTTCACCTGTTCCTGAGGGCTCGTGGCAGTCCTTGTTAGCAGCCTCTGTTTCACTCGAATCCAAAGTTGTCATCAGAGCCTGGATGGCCTTCATGGCTTCGAATGAACAGTAAGGCTCTATACTAGATTTGCTGCATTCAGCAACATTAGAGGACATGGTCTATTTATGTGGAGCTCCGGATACCGGGGCTGAGAATAATTGATATAGCGCCACAAATCTGTGTTATGTAGAGATAACAAAAGCGTACATGTAAAGAAAAAAATATCTGTAAAGAGTTTACACTAATTTAGAAAGGCCAATCATACAAATGTAACGCTAGCGACCCACATGTGCAGGACTGAGATGTCACAGAAATGTGCGCAAGACGTTCCCAGACGTTTTCCCCGGAGCGGACAGGGCATATAAGGTTGCAATTAATTGCAGAATGCGTTCGGATATTAACGTAGTAAGATTGCAACAAGAATCGAATGTCGGCCCCCGATGTGGATTAAAAAATACACCCGATGTGAAATGTTTAGGCTTGTCAGTCCCCCGATGTGGATTAAAATGAGATGTCGGCCCCCGATGTGGATTTAAATGAAATGTCGGCCCCCAATGTAAATTTATCCCTTAATCAAACATACATTATAGTATAATTGGTTATTAAGCACCACTGCATCATTTGTATGCTAGCAACTAGGGTTCAAATCTTTGCAGCATCTAAAATCGGACAGTTTCTGTCAGGGACGGGGGCCTGAATTTACCCCAGCGAACGGGGATCTGCCTGAGGTGGATGAGGTGTATTTCCGATGACTCCACTGACACTGTTCGATGAGTATGCCATAGTTTTGATGATCGACATATCAACCTTTTTGGGGGCTAATGTCGGTATCATTATCGATTATCGATAGCCAAAATTTCTAATTATCAATCGATAGTTTTTTACAGAGCTATTCATATCAATCGATAGCAGCGTGTTACAGAGTTATTTATATCAATCGATATCAGAAACTGTCAGTTTTCATGATGTCATATCAATCCATAGTTTTTAAGCAGTTATTCAAAGTTATCGATGACAAAAAAATCCCGATGCCGTCCCTTGCTAGACATCGGATGTGTTTCATACTGAAGTGCATTCAATCGGCATGCTTACTCAACGTGCATATATGTTCTTCTCAATGCTTTACGGTACACACTCATATATACTGTGCTGACTGACGGGCCGATGTGATCAGAAGTATGTTAATATCTGTTTTTTATCAATATGATCTCATCATTTCAATATTTGTATTCTAATAATATGATCATGTTATATGATACTTTATGTATCTCACAACATATATAAAGAGGTAGTATCGCCCGGTGTATATGTAAGTCGCGGTCCGTGTAATATCGAATCCCTCTGTTGCTTGGTGCATGCCAGTCGCTTTGTAGTAAGCTAGAGTGTATAATTAAATTATTGTAAGGTTCACATCCCACAATTGAAAAGTCAAAGGCAAAGCAAGCAAAGCAAACAAACTTACTTACTTAATCAGCAGCAAAGCGCGAATCCCAACGGGCGACACAGACGAACTTCCGATCTCACGATCGCCAGTCGCTAACGATGACAGTGCCACTGCAGCCGCGTACATTTATCGCGACGCCACCCTCGCGTTATGGCATGGCATGTTGGGAAGCAAAAAGCGAAGCACTGTCGCGCACATGATCCTACGGTCAGATGGCCTAGCGGAGATCTCTTTTTGAGATCGATCCGCCTAGTATAAAACGATTTCGGACCGGGTTGATCAATTGATGACTGATATTACTACTCACGATACCCAGCAGCACTCGCCACCAGCAACACCCGCGTATGTGAACGACACGCACGAAACTTCCGTTCCGCAATTTGAAACGTTAGTATGTCGAATCGATTCAATTGCTACTGGTAACATTTCCAAGTATGTACATGATGGAAATTCTGTATTGAGACTACGTCTCACTGAAGCACAAGACAACGGAATGAATGCTGCCGCACAATTACATCTTTATAAAACGATTTCGGATCAGGTTGATCGATATATGCTTGATGTTACTGCCCACAGTCGCCACCACCATTTCCAACAGTCGCCACCAGCAATGACACCACAGTTTGTAAACGACACGCACGGAACTTCCTTTATTCCGGAGCAACATCAATGTGTGTGGGGGGTGCATCCTCGAAAAGCTTGCTCGAAATCGTCAAAAATTGCCCCATAATTTATGAGCAGGAGTATAGTTCATATTGACATGATACCAATAGCATCGTGACATCTTCGTGTGTCCCGTCGCCCACGAGGTCAAAAATTGTGCCTAATGACATATCGTGATGTACCAGTCCCACGACAATAGCGACTAGGTCATGTCGTGTCATCCCATGGTTATCTGGCTGGATCCGGGTAGTTTCGGAACACGATCATCATTTTGGTCTTTCACGGGCAGTACATTTCCTTTCTTCAGAGGTGCTGTTATTATGCCTTGCCTTCCTGGTGCAATATCCTGGTTGTGCAATGTATGAAAATGATACACGGTATATGAAATCACCACTTGGCTATAACGATTCACCTTCATCAGCCTTCAGTCCGGTTTTCCATCCTACTGTAATCGGGACAATCTTTTACAGGATTATACCGCTCGAGAACCTTTTGCTCCTCACGCACTGCGATCTTTACAAACAAATAGTCTCACCGTTTCGGATCCAATCTGAAACAGCCACGTCTGAGTGGGGGCGGGAGGTGGCGCTGTTCATGAAAGTCATATGCAGTATCATAACTTTGATTCACGTTCCCCTTCCCAGTATTGCAACGTCCTTTGACTTTATACGGTCTCTTAATGCTGATATAAAAACATGTTTACTTGCTGAGAGCCACCACATTAGGCTTCTAAAATTCAAACCATTTATAATAGTTGTATCGAGATTGTCTTTCAGTCAAACCGCCATAATCAGGCATGTATTTACACGTACATGGCAAGATATATTTCCTGCACCGTGGCTACAATTTGGCGATGATGTCCGCACTTGACCATAAGACAACGAAATGCTGGTGAATGTATGTCTACCATGTCAGCATCACCAACAAAAATGGGATAATTACACCGCAAGTGACCTCACTTTGAAAAAACTGCTTTGCTTCTAACGACCTGCGTCTTCCCCTTCCCCTCGTGCCGTGAGATGAATACTTGTTATGTCATACCAACATACACCATGTCGTTATACTGCACTTATGTATATGCAATGTGATTTCAACGAAGCACAGCATCGGAGCTCCGAAGCACAGCACTGCTGTGGAAAAGAAGAGGAAGCCCCGTTTTCGCAGTACATCTTCACCATTCTGTTATCGTGTATTGAGCACTAGGTGGCTACCCTCATGCATCAGTCATTGGGGAAAGAGGCAAATGGGAAATCTCGATGATCATTTTCTACATTAGTTCTAACATCAGTCGAGCCAAGGTGACCCACCCTCTGATTGTGCGAAGATGCGTCTGGAACCCCCAAAAGAAGGGCATTCACGTCAACTCAAATGGCACAGTGATAATGAAGGGTTGCGGCGCGCAGATGGGTGGCAGAGAGATGCGCACGAGCACCTTTGCACGAGATGCGGGAGGCTGACGAGGAACATTCCCATTGCCACTTTGCACACCACATGAAGCTGCCTGCAATAGACATTGGCACGATGACAAAAAATATTTCCGTCACAGACACGCAGATTCCCCCCTGAGGAGCGTGATTGGGGCAGGATTCCGGAGGCGCCCGAGGAGTTGGCTGCAACGGGCTTGGCCAGGGAGGGGGCGGGGCATGAGCATAGCGGGACGATTGAGGGTTCAAGGGGAGGGCTTGGGGATGGCGCGGCTTTGTGGTACGTGCAGGCTGTGTCGGGTGGTGATAGGCGCCAACCGGCAGACACGGCAACGGCACATCATGGGACCGGCACGCCGAGACTTGGCGGGACTGGGGGCGCTCTTCCCTCACCCGAGCTTGTGCCGAGGGAACTTCCTCTGCACTGTACGGTCGTTGTACCGCGCTCGTGACGGCATGTAAATTTCTGCGTCTCTGGTTGGAGGTCCACCGTTTTTCGTCGACGACAATACAGTCCAGACAAAAGTGACGACGGTATAGAGGCATAGGCGTGGATATCGCCAAAACAAACCTTTTCAGAATTAAGTATAGGGCAGTACAATATAGACGACGCGCCGGTACAGACGATAGTACAGACGATAGTACAGACGACAGTACAGAAATATCGAAGTGCAGACACTCGTGATGGCTCGATTCTGTCGTTTATACCGCGGATAACTAAAGCGCGTTTGTACGCTATTTTAAATTGTGCGCTATTTTGAGGGGGTCCTTCATGATAGAAAGGCGCATGCATACGGACAACGAATATATTGTGGATATAAATAATTATATTCAAACTTTTCGGTGTCCCCACGATTCCACCCTTGTTTCGCCGAAATACTTATGAAATCGATGTCATTAAATATGCAATTTGCCATGAAAATCGGTGCAACACAGCCCATCGAACCGTGCAGTACAGTACAGCGACGGTATTTCGCTTAAACCTCCGGGTTGTACTGTACTGTCGCGCGGCTGCCACGTCTGCGCAACATCCCCCAAAATGACAGTGCAATACAGAAAAACGGCAGTACAACATAGAAGAGGTTTCCTCGTTGAAACACCGGGTCAGGCGTCTCCTGCGGGCCTTGCAAGGGCGCTACCCAGACTCTCGGATGTATAAGTGAGTCTGGGCGAGCTGGAACCCCACAGGCGGACTTAGACTTACTTCCATGTGTGTACTCTTGAGACCGGGATTTGGGGCAGGCAGCGAGCAGGGTGGTGGTTCCAAGCATAGGCTTGGTGGTAGGGAGATGGCTTGGGCAGCTCAAGGGGTAAAGGTGAACTGGCTTCAGGGACACAACAGCAGTGCGCTGGCAGTGCAGTTACCGAGGCACTCGGGTGGCCCAGCGAGGCTTAGGGGGTCCCATTCTTCACTACTAAGCTCTGGAAAATCCGGATAAGTGTCCCGAAATGTGCGCTAAATCCTTTGATCCCAAGTGTGGATATGGACATAGTGCAGCCGGTCTTTTGCGGCTACATGGTGCCAAAGGAATCGGCCCAAGGATAAGCCACACGTGTGCGGCATGCATGGCCTCGCCCATCGGATGTGTGGCTGGTCCTCCACCCTTACATCGAGGCAGCGATGATGAGTAGGTCGGGTAACTTTCAGTTGGAAGTTGGAAGTTGGGTTGAAGGAGGGGACGGGTTCAAGCTGACAGCGGACCCAGCCTACACTCTCCAGGCAGAGATGGGAGAGTGAGGGAAGGCGCAACTCCCAAATCGATGGAAATTGGACACAGGGTTGGTGGATGGAGGGGCGGCCTTGGCTCGGTGGCAAAGGAGTGGAGTATAGGTCAAGAGTCCTGGGAACAGAAGAAAGCAGGCGTCTCGGAGGACTGGGACGTCTGTTCGAATCACGAGCACGGACATGGAGAGACCGGCAGAGAACCCACGGAAGGGAGGTGCGGACAAACGGAGTTTTGCTGGAGCCGGCTTTTGGGAGTGCTTCACGCTTTCGAGGTTCGGAGCTCGCTGTGGTATAGGGAGTGAAGACTGAGCTCTCAATGCCGGAGGCCAAAGTGCTCTGTGTGCTCCCGGAGGGGCGGCTGGGCGGGGTGGCAGTGATGGCGAGATGTGGGATTGAGAGGGCCGAGGATAGGTGGCTGGAGGGTGTATGCTGGGCGGTGTGAACAAAGAGATGATGAATTATCTGAGTTTATATGGAACGGATTGTGCAATGATAGCACAACAAATTTGGTAGTTCGTGGACGGTGGGTTTGACTCCCCCTTCGTTCAATTCGTGGAGAAAAAAAACTTAAGCATCGCTTGACTCAAATTTGAAGATTGACACGAATTTCTGGTATTTCATTCTGGATATGCCGGAGGCGCGTGCGGGAGAAGATGGAGTGTGCCGCACGGGACGGAGGCAGGGAGGACTGTGGGAGTTGGGGAGGGAATGCTCTAAATATGCCGGTGCTTGACTGCAGCGCATTCATTTTTGACAAGACGCGTGGGCCGCAATGACGAGGCCGTCGGGCGCGCGTATCACAACAGTCCCGAGGAGGCTTCCCTCTGCCAGACCCTCCGTATCCCGATCCCTCCGCGATCACAGCGCCCTCCAATCCTGCCGCGTTCATTCACTTCACAGGTGCGAGTCAGATAGCGCTTGCATGTGGCTGCTGCTGGAGAAGAGCACATCATCGAGGGCACACCTCGAGGTGCCGAGGGCTTCGTCAGCACTCTCATCAGATACCAGGGCGAGAACAAAGCATCCGATATGGCCCCCTATTGTACCCCCCTTCAAACCGCCACGTCACTTCCCAACAAGGATCGCTTACTGACATGTGTGTCCTCCGTTCAGCGACCGTGAAATATGGGGTTCGGTATTGCCCCCAGCGAGGCCAATACAGGATGGCAAGGGTGACATGGGTGACATGAGAGGCTCTCACCTAACACCAATATGCAATACACCATATTGGTGTCGCGTGGGTCCTTAGGGGTCGTTTCAATGGGGAGGTTGGGGTACAGAGGGCCCATCAGGACGCTGCACAGGCTCCCAAAAGCTCCAACTGCCCCGAGTATAGACCCAAGCAACACCCAGCCGCGGTTGACGTGGCTCCTGCGCTCCGCCACCCACACCCTCGATCCCCTTGTTATAACCCCCGCGGCATAGCCCCGGTGTCATTACCCCCCTTTGGGAAGAGCTTCTACGACCTCTTGTTATCGAAACAGTCACTGCCATAAAAATATGGATAACTATCTCCTCCACTCCTCCACCTCCCTCCTAAAATTTGTGAGGCAAAGATCTTGGAATTGGAGAATCGGGTAGGGGGGCGCGAAGAAGAGGGCTGAGACGCTGCACGCACCGCACGATGTGCGTGTCGGCGATGAGATGCTTTATGTCCTTGGCCAACCACACTGCAGGCTGGCTGCCGGGCACGGGCTTGCGGCGCCACCACACGCCATGGTGCCACAACTGGTCCCAGTCGGAGAAGGTGTAGTGGTAGAAGGAGGCGCGGAGGGCGGAGGGCGGGTGCGGTGGGCCGGAAGTGGAGTTGAACAGCTCCCGTCGCGGCGTAGCAACGAGGTCTGCCGCGTCTGTGTCGCCCAGTAGCACCTTTGCTGCCAGCTTCTGCACTACGAAGGGGAGAGGGGAGAGGGGAGAGGGGAGAGGAGTGCGACTTGATGCCTGAGTGTCGGTTGAGACCCCTCCACTAGGCTCTCCAATGTCCACGTTCATCAAATATTGCCACATTGCGGCACACTGTACGTCTCCAAGTTTCGGAGCCTTATAGCATATGCCTTGTTTCCTATACTGTTGAGTTGAGTATGGACTTTTCAGCTTCGATAGAATATGCCTTGTTCCCTATACTCAGGGAGGTGTCTTGATGCAGGCTGTGGCTGCAATGCCCTCCTCCCTCTCCTCCCCCTCTTTTCATCCTTCGCCTTTGACATCGTGGGCTCGGCAACCTGCCCACAACTGGACTTCTTTGACCTCCCACCCCTCCCTGGCTCCTTTATCCTCGTTGGGAACCCCCCATGGGGAGCAGCTGTTCACCGCCGATGGCTCTCTCACGCTTTCCTGATTGGACCCCGTATAGTAATCTACATCCTCCCCTCCTCCTCCCCCACCTGCTTCCCAGACTTCATTGTCCTTCACAGTGAGGCAATCTCCGGAGAGACCTTCAACCAGTCTGAGTTGGGCACCCGCTTTGCTCGCCTTGCCAGGTTGGTTGTGCTCAGACCTCACCATGCCTGACTCCGCCTCCCCGCCTTCCCCACCTCTGCCCACCCCACCTTCCCCAGGCAGAGCTGAAGGCGACTCATCCGCGGATGAGTCGTCCTTCAGCTCTGTCCAGCGGGCAACTCATCCGCGGATGAGTCGTCCTTCAGCTTCAACTCATCCGCATTCACAGCGGGCAACTCATCCGCGGATGAGTCGTCCTTCAGCTCTGCCAGTCCAGCGGGCAACTCATCCGCGGATGAGTCGTCCTTCAGCTCTGCCTATTCTGCGGGCAACTCATCCGCGGATGAGTCGTCCTTCAGCTCGGCCAGTCCAGCGGACAACTCATCCGCAGATGAGTCGCCCTTCAGCTCGGCCTGGGGAAGGCGGTGGGGTGGGCAGAGGTGGGAAAACCTGAAAAGCTCAGAGAAACCCGAAAAGCTCCCACTTCTGGTGACTCACCCGGGAGGCCGTGGCGGAGAAGATGGGGGATCCCGCGGGCTACCTCTAGCGGGCAGCGGCGCAGGCGGCAAACCACGTCTCCATCATTTCACAAATGTCTATGAGACTCTGCCGAGGTGGTGACTAGGCGAAGAACTGGCCTATGGTGCTGAGCGTGGCTCCGTCACGACTGCACGGGATTGTCAGGACTCAAGACCTCCACGTCACTTGAGCACTGCTTTGGCGCAAGACCGTGCAGGCAAGCGGCAGTGGGGTGAACATAGCCACCTTCCTCGAGAGCAGTCAGCACTTCACCAACCTGCAGCCTTTTTTCAAGCAGCCATCATTGGCAACAGCACTCAAGAAGCGGGAAAGGCCCTCTGAGCGCTCAAAACTCGAAAATGTGTGATTCAAAATTACTCAGAACCAAAGTATGGTTGTTTCTGACGCGAATGTTGCACAACGTGCGGCTGTGACACTTCTGCGAGTGCCAAGAAAGCTAAGTTGTCACGTATATGCGAAGACTTGGCGGTCAAGTCATCCGCATCAACCTGCACGGGGGCCGGCCCGGAGCTCAGCGCCGGGATCGGAGAGGCCTTCGAGGAAGAAGAGAGGAAGCGCGGATTGCGCTGCGTTGCAAGGAGGCATAAAGAAGGCTGGTACACCCCACCCTCAAAAAACCTTTCCTGCTTGGCGTCCGAGCCGCCACTCCGCCACAAGTCAAAAGTGTGAGCTTGGAGCTTGCGCAGACACAGGAGGGAAATGGTGAAGAAGAGTGCCAGCCTTGCTGTGCCCACTGTAAATGACCTTGCACCCGAAGGCCGGCGAGCGTCGCCCAATTTGCGCTTGCTCCAGGCGCACGTGCACACAACATCCACCGCTCCAGGCTTTCCTCACCTCAGGGGAAATGACTCCAGGGCAAAGTGATTCCACCGACCTGTGTGTGTATGCTTATCCTTGCGAATCCTTTGGCACCCCGAGGCCACAGGAGACTGCACTATGTACCCACGCCGGGGATCAAAGGATTCAGCACACACTTCGGGACACTCATCCGGATTCTCCGGAGCTCACTAGTGAAGAATGGGACACCCTAAGCCTCGCTGAGCCACCCGAGCCCCTCTGCATCTGCACCGCCAGCGCACTGCCGCCTTGTGCCTGAAGCCGGTTCATCACGCCGCCTGGCTGAGCCCGTCAATGCCTGCCCGCACCCCTCCAGATCGCGCCTCGGCGGTGCCCCCTCCTTGACCCTCCACAGTGCCCAGATGCTCCACATCCCGCCGCACATCCTCCATGCTCTCCAAAAGCCTCGATGCCATCGCGCCTGCCTCGCCTGCCTCACGGGAAGCCTGCCCAGACCGCTCACGCTGCGTTCCCTCAGATTCCTGCATCCCACCGCCAGACCCATCCTGCGTGGCATAGTCTGTCTCCTCGAACGCGTCCTCCCACGCTCTGTCCATCAGCGCCAACCTCTCCGCCCCTTCCCGTCGGTCCGCCTCCCCCCGATCCAGGTCCGGGCCCATGCCTCCTCTCACACGCCCTCCGCCAGCCCAACGCCACCCACTTCCGGCCGGACATCGCCCTACAGTCCGCCTGATGATCAGCCCTGCAACCCCCCGTGCAAGCGCGGAAGGAAGTGTGTGTTAAAGACTGCAGGAGACAGAGCGGCAGCGAGGGTGCAACCAGAGGGGGACGAGCAGGCTCGGAAACCTTATTTCTGCACGCAACCAGACGGACGGGTCCGAGCCTGTCACCAAAGAGAAAATGTCCCTGCCGGAGATCCGCATCCTAGCCTTTTCTCGAGACATGCTTCTCCGGGACAACTTCCTTCGTGTCCCCCGAGGGCGCGGAAGTGGGGGCGGTGGAGTGCCGCAGAGGGGCGGCCGCACCTCCAGGATGGCGGGCACCGGGAGCAGCCCCCGCTGACCCTCCATGCGCGCCGTTGTGTGAATCCACATCTCCTGCTCCAGCCAGCCTCTCACGAGTCCCTCAGAAAGGCTCCATAACAGCTCCACGCCACTCACTGCTCAAAATGTGCTCCCTTGACATAGCTGGTGTGAGCCGTCAAGGAGGCAGTGGCTCGCACGTCGAAGGCTGACACAGCGGAGCTGAATGCACTCAAAGGACGATGCACTCGGCGCGAGTGCCGTGCAGCTGTTATGAAGTGAGGTGTGTAATGACCCGCCCCGGCGAGCTGAGCGACCCCGGCGACCCGAGCGACCCCGGCGAGCTGAGCGACCCCGGCGAGGCGCGGCAAGGAGCGGTCACTGCGAAGCTCCTACGGCCAATCAGTGCCAGGGCACGCTGCGACATCTTGGCTGAAGAAAACGAAGAAGCCTACCCAGTCCAGCCGATAGTGGTAGGGGGAGTTGAAGGACGGGGCGCGGTCCACCCGCCCAGGCAAGTTCTTGAACTCCAAAGGCTGCCACGTCACCTCATCTCCGCCTGGATGCTCCAGTTTGCATTGGCGGCAAGTTGCTGGGCACATGTCGCGAATCACCTGCAGCACAGAAGCCGCCCCGCCCACACAGGGTCTCCACCTTCCCGGGGCCTCGGTGCCAGTGGGTGCTCCTCCAAAGCTGCTGCAGTTGCGCAATGCCTCGCGCAGACTACCGAGCTGCAACACGTCTGTTGGTGAGTGAGACAGAGGAGGACGGTGGGTTATAGAGGTGCACCTTCCCATGCTGCGGATGGTGGCACATACCTGCATCCAAGCGACCAATCAGCTCAGAGGTCCGGCCAAATGCCGCAGGCCAAGTGCTTCCTCGCAGCTCCCAAGCGGCATTCGACCCTCCCGGAGGTGCAAGCGGCGTTCCGCCCTCCTGGAGGTGCAAGCGGCGTTCCTCCCTCCTGGAGGTGCAAGCGGCGTTCCGCCCTCCTGAAGGTGCAAGCGGCGTTCCGCCCTCCCGGAGGTGCAAGCGGCGTTCCGCCCTCCCGGAGGTGCAAGCGGCGTTCCGCCCTCCCGGAGGTGCAAGCGGCGTTCCGCGCTACTGGAGGTGCAAGCGGTGTTCCGCCCTCCCGGAGGTGCAACTGCCACATTCCCGTCATGGAGAAGGCCGCAAGCTTACTGTGTAGCCGATACACGTCAAACGGTGGAAGTGTCTCCCCACCTTTCCGACCTAGCCACCGCAGACTTTGTGGCATCGAGATACTCTCACACAAGCAGCTGGAGGCAATCGCTGTGGGCAATGCGGTGACCTGGAGATAGCGTCAGATGCTTGTGGTTTGGGCGATGGCATGTGGCCCACCTGCAACTTGGTGGCACTGCAGCGGTGCGTTCTGTCTCACACACAGCCAGGCCCCAATTCACCCCTCCCGCCTCCTTTACAAAAAAACTATATTCTTGAGTCTCCAGCCATCGCACAACTTGCCTCTCCACATAAACGTTTCAGTCCACAACCCAGCCCATGTCTGCAGCGAGTGTCGCCGATGCTAGTGATAAAGAAGCGCAGCTTCAACCCGGTCTGAAGGCAGGCCGCTTTCGTGCCAGCTTCCCAAAGGGCCGTGCACGGCGCACCCCGCGGGCCACAGGATCAGAGAGGATTAGAGAGGGGAAGCAATCTGGAGGCGGACTCTCCATCGGAAGCGCGATCAGACCGAGGAGCACTCAGCAGCTCACCCGGGGCGGCCATGTCCATTTACCCGGGGTCGCCATGTCCATTCACCCAAGGCGGCCATGTCCATTCACCCGGGGCGGCCATGTCCATTCACCCGGGGCGGCCGTGTCCATTCACCCGGGGCGGCCGTGTCCCGGGGCGGCCAGTCTCATTCACCCGGGGGCGGCCATGTCCAGTCACCCGGGCGGGCAGTCCATTCACCCGGGCGGCTGTGTCCACCACCCGGGCGGCTATGTCCATTCACCCGGGCGGCCATGTCCTTTCACCTGGGGCGGGCCGTGTCCATTCACTCCGGGGCGGCCATGTCCATTCACCCGGGGCGGCCATGTCCATCTCACCCGGGGCGGCCGCGGTCCATTCACCTGGGCGGCCATGTCCATTCACCTCCGGGGCTGCCATGTCCTCACCCGGGGCTGCCGTGTGGGCCCATTCACTCCGGGGCGGCCATGTCCATCTACCCAAGTGGTTATGTCCTTTCACCTGGGCGTCGGTCCATTCACCTGGGCGGCTATGTCCATTCACCCGGGGCGGCCATGTCCATTCATCCCGGGCGGCTTGTTCATTCATCCCGGCGCCATGTCCATTCACCTGGGGGCGGCCATGTCCATTCACCTGAGGCGGCCGTGTCCATCGCCCCTGGGCGGCCGTGTCCATTCACCTAAGGCGGCCCGTGTCCATCTCTTCACCTGGGCGGCAGTGTCCATTCACCCCGGGGCGGCCATGTCTATTCACCCGGGGCGGCCATGTCCATTCACCCGGGCGGCCAAGGTCCATTCACCCGGGGCGGCCATGTCCTTTCACCCCGGGGCGGCCGTGTCCACCACCTGGGCGGCGCATGTGTCCATTCAGCCCGGGGCGGCCATGTCCATTCACCTGGGGCGGCCGTGGTCTCACCCGGGGCGGCTATGTCCATTCACCTCCGGGCGGCCATGTCCTTTCACCCGGGCGGCCGTGTCCATTCACCCGGGGCGGCTACAAGGTCCATTCACCTGGGCGGCGAAGTGTCCTCTGCACCCGGGCGGCCGTGTCCATTCACCTGGGGGCGGCCATGTCCATTCACCCGGGGCGGCCATGTCCATTCATCCCGGGCGGCCATGTCCATTCATCCCGGGCGGCCATGTCCATTCACCCGGGGCGGCCATGTCCATTCACCCGAGGCGGCCGTGTCCATTCGCCCGGGGCGGCCGTGTCCATTCAACCCAAGGCGGCCGTGTCCATTCCTGCACCCGGGGCGGCAGTGTCCATTCACCCCGGGGCGGCCATGTCTATTCACCCGCGCATGTCCAGCCCACCTGGGCAGCCATGTCCATTCATCCGGGCTATGTCCATTCACCCGGGGCGTGCCATGTGCATTCACCCAGGGCGGTCGTGTCCATTCACCCCGGGGCGGCCATGTCTATTCACCCGGGGCGGCCATGTCCATTCACCCGGGGCGGATTCACAGACTCTGCTTTCTGTCACCTGGACCTGGCCTGGACCTAGACCTGGACCTGGACCTGGACCTGGACCTGGAAGATCCGATGCTGTCATCTCCTCTGTCTTGTGCATATGACGACACAATCTGGTGCTGTCATCTCCACTGCCTTGTGCATATGACGGCACAATCTGGTGCTGCCATCTCCACTGCCTTCTGAATATGACGGCACAATCTGGTGCTGCCATCTCCACTGCCTTGTGCATATGGCGACACAATCTGGTGCTGTCATCTCCACTGCCTTATGCATATGGCCGAGCACAATCGGTGCTGCCATCTCCACTGCCTTTTGCATATGGCGGCACAACCCGGTGCTGTCATCTCCACTGTCTTGTGCATATGGCCGGCGCAATCAGTTTTTACCATCTCCACTGCCTTGTGCATGGCCCGGCACAAACCCGGTGCTGCCATCTCCCACCGCCTTTTGCATATGACGACACAATCCGGTGCTGCCATCTCCACTGCCTTATGCATATGACGACACAATCCGGTACTGCCATCTCCACTGCCTTATGCATATGACGGCACAATCTGGTGCTGCCAT
>LGRX02014234.1:0-31111 GCA_001247695.2 Cymbomonas tetramitiformis | reverse complement strand
GAAAACGTTAGTACGTGCACTAACGATATACTAACGACACACTAACTGTATAAGAAGACGGCGCGTTAGTGTGCATGTACATACACTAATAGGACCTTAACTGCGTCGTTAAGGTGCCGTTAGGGCATGCATTCTGTGCAACATACCTTAACGGCACCTTAACGACACACTAACTAAGTCGATTAACGCGTGGTTAGAACATTAACCGCCACACTAACATGCACACTAACGGCACACTAACCCACACACTAACGACACACTAACTTTGAGCATTAACGGATGGTTAGTATACACATAGTGTGTCGTTAGGATATCGTTAATATACCACTAACACTACACTAACAGCACACTAACGACACACTAACTTTGGGCATTAACGGATGGTTAGTATACAGATAGTCTGTCGTTAGGATATCGTTAATATACCACTAACACTACACTAACAGCACACTAACGACACACTAACTTTGGGTATTAACGGATGGTTAGTATACAGATAGTGTGTCGTTAGGATATCGTTAATATATTACTAACAGCACACTAACCACAAAGAAACGAGTTTCACGCAGTGCACTAAATCAGCAAAAACAATGACAAAAAGAAGCAATGAAGACGTACGAGACAGGCTAGTTGTTATTATACAAAAACAAATATGTTACTAACCTGCTACTAGTCCTCCTACTAGTCCTCACTAACTACTACGTAAGCGGTGGTCCTAATTAATCGGTGTCATCATCCCCTTTTGGTGGACCATGGAATGCATGTTCCAGCATTCCAAACCGCACATACTTGCCGTGCAGGACGAGGTTCAGGTCCTTGGGCTGCTTTTTCCCCCTCAAAAGTTCCTCGAAATATTTTTCGGTATCCTTGCCGAAGTTCTTTGTCCTCTCATCCTCGCTCACATGCTTATCGGTGGAGGAGAGGATGTGCTTGAGGCATTTCCACGATTTGGTGTACCACTCATCCTGACCAGTTTTCTTGGTGTTGAATTTTTTCACCTGTCGAAAACGAAATATACACGTTAGCATGGGCAATCTAAAAAGGAAACCTGGAAAACAAAGGGTGGAAACCGATCACAGTGTGTAGTGACACACTAACTGGACTCTTAGTGTACAGCAGACATACTAACGGGACACTAACGGAACACTAATGTTAAAGACCGCATATTTTACTCACCTTGATAGATAGATACTCCGCAGGGAGTTTCACTTCGGCCTTTCCCTGGCCGTGGACGGTCTCAGCGTTGAGCTCGCACGCTGAGATCGTCCCGGCCAGGAGGGGGACCGTCTTCTTCAAGGTGAGGGGGGGGTGTGGGGTGAAGTAATCCTTGGGCTCAAGGATCTGGGAGGTGATTAGCGCCTCATCGGATTCCGTAGGTCTCGCGTAAAGGTAGACCTCCTTGCCGACCGGGTACCGCGTGGCGAGGTCTGCCTGGTCGGCGGCTTCCTCATCCGTGGGTGCGGTGGTGTTCCCCGCCTTTGAAGGAGTCCCCTTCTTGGGAGAAGCCTTTGAAGGAGTCCCCTTCTTGGGTGACTTTGCGGGCGGGGGCTCCACATTGGGCCCCGCTCTCTTCTTCCCCTTGGAGGCACCACCCTTGGAGTCATCAGCTTGCTTCTCCTCCTCCGGCTCTTCCTCCTCCTCCTCCCAGGCCTCGAAACAGAACTCGTCTTGAAAAAAACACCCCCCGCCGGAGTATTTACCGTGTTAGTTCGCGTATAGTGCACCACGACTGCTGGTTAGTGTACGGTTAATATACGGACAGAATAGTGCAATAAAGGCGCCTTCAAGGAAAGGCCTAGTGCATAAAACGGGTCATAACTTACTTATTGCCTCCAGTGACTCTTCTTCAACCTCCGCAGCGGTTGAAGGCAATGCAGCCAGCGTGATCCCTGCCGCCTCCAATGCCTCCTTCTTGGCCTTGTCGGAGTTCGTGGAGATTGTGAGGCCCTCCGCCTCCTTCAAACCCGAATATGGGTGGGGGTTGGAAGTGATAAGCACCCATTGCTTATCCTTCTTTTCCCACTTCCCATAGCGATAGAGGTTTTTAAAATTCCCAACATCGGCGCGCACTCGCGACCTGATGAAGGGCTCTATCGCGGCGTCCCTCTTCGCATCGAAGCCTGCAGCCTCCGCAACGTCCTTTACCAAGCGGTTGTACGCCTCATGTTGCTCCGATGTTTTCAAGATCGGGCACCACTTCTCCTCCTTCGCCAATTTTACTACAAAAAAACCCCCACGCACAACACAATATGAACAAAAGGAATTTGTTACGCTAGAAACCCGCGCGATCATCTTCAAGAAACGAAAACAAGGAAATAGAAGATCGCTCTCGCTCCAAGCGCGAATTAACTTCAAGAAATACAAGTGGTGAGTGATACTCACATGTCACTTTACGAATCGCCGTCCTCACCGCTCTCTCGTGGGGTTTCATTGGGCCCCGGACCCTTTGGCTTGCCCCCTTTTTTGCTCTTGCCCTATTCCTACTTGGGGCATCAAACATTGCCCCGCGTTGGGCTCCTTCGCCTATATGGGTGGGCGAAGCGGCGCTAATGGATCCGCGCGTTGCCTTGACATAGTTGAGGAGCCCCGCTATGGACTCCTCCTCACCATACTCTTCGCAGAGTGCTTCGTACTTTTCTTTCTCTTCGTGAGTTGGTTCCATTTTTTTAACGAGGCAGAGAGCAAAGCTGTTTATTTGGCGGCGATAGCACTCCTTTAGTGCACTTTCAAGAAGTGAACTAAAAATTCACGTGCTGGTCATCGTCAGTCTCGGTCGGTCGGTCAACGTCCGATTTTTCAATTTCGATTTATGACTTAGTCATTATTTCCGTTCAATTGTCATCCTCTTCGATCGTAGCGCAGTTGGACATGATGAATGTGACAACCCATTAGGAAACCGACCGCACGGGTTCGAATCCTGCTGTCGACTAAAATTATTATCGCGCGATTCGACGCCATCGCGCGATCACGATGGTTTGATGAAATTTTCCTATCACATTTGGGAATTTCGAGTTTTAGGGGAATATTCCATTGTTAGTACGCTAACAGGACGCTAACAGCAGGCCTTAGCGCACTAACGTTGCCCTAACTGAACACTAACAGAAGGAATCTTTCAGGGAATATGCCATTGTGCGTTAGTGCATGCCACCTAATGCCTCCTTAACGACGTCAATAGGGCGCCATTTAGTGTCTTGTTGCATGTAATGCGCTAACTGAGTTAACAATGGCATATTCCCTAAAAGATTCCTTCTGTTAGTGTTCAGTTAGGGCAACGTTAGTGCGCTAAGGCCTGCCGTTAGCGTCCTGTTAGCGTACTAACAATGGAATATTCCCTAAAAGATACTTTCCGTTAGTGTTAAGTTAGGGCAACATTAGTGCGCTAAGGCATGCCGTTAGCGTCCTGTTAGCGTACTAACAATGGAATATTCCCGAAAAGATCCCTTCTGTTAAACTCACACTAACAACGCAGAATACAGTATTGCATAATAGGAGGGCGGGTGGGGTGGGGGGGGCAGAATTGGGATTTGTGCAATGAACAATAAACGTCAAGGTGAACACTTTGCGACTCTTCGTGCACAAGCCTCTCGCCCGGATCCACCTTCGCCCGAGCCCGCGCCCGAGCGTGCACCCACACCGACTCCCGGCCGGCGTGGGATTCTTCTACAACAAAGCGCGCCGGTGTCCTCACGTGTACCCGTCCCACCACTAGCCCGCAGAGCCATTCGTAACCCCGCACCCCACGCACTTGTTTCTCCACCACCACCTCGTCAACCCGTTCCCGAAGGTTTCCGGTTGGGTCATGAATATGAGGGGGGCACAAAGAAGCTTCGAGTATCCGAGTGGGCGGCAACCACGGTGACGACGATATATGACGGGTGAGTCATGCCTTTATCCCTATACCTCGTGATATGCATGTCTCTCAAGAAACCAGTGAAACACGTTAGTGCCCTATGTCGATACGGTAGTGTACACTTAGTGCGATATTCGGTAACTAACAGTACACTAACGTGGCAGGAACTGTCTATTAGACACAGCTCGTGCCCTCTGTCACGCACGCGCGTGTGTCTTGGAGGCGAAGAAGTGTCGGTACGTCGGCATGGTACAAATTTTCACGTGTTGTCACGAGAAAGACGTACCGACCTGCATGACTCCCCGGGTCTTCTATGCTTGCGTAGTAGACATGCAAACAAATCAACGGCGTTACCCATCGTGGTTGCCGATTCCGCCCATTTTGAAGGCCGAACGGGGCAAGATCATGTATGGTGGCACCGTGTTCTACATAACAGTATCTGAAGATGGTGTGCAAAGTTGCCTCCTATCTATTGCCAACGAAATCATGAAAATCGTCGCCAACCACCGCGGGTACGGTTCCTCAAGCACCTGCAATATGTGCGTATTAGTGCGTTGTTATCATGTTAACTGTACCTTATCAGTACCCTAACAAAGAGATATCTACAGGCCAGCGGAGGTCATCATCGACCATGATCATCTAATGACACCATTGCCGCCTCCCGTGGATCTCGTGAGCTACGAAAGCCGGGAGGAGTTGGATGTCCAGGAAAATATCGAACTCCTCCTCCTCCTCGACGACGTTGGTCTAGCGGGGTGAGTGAGCCCTCTTCTCTATTTGGGACTTAGTGCGTGGTTAGTGTGGGGTTAGTACATCCGCGACCCCTTAACCGCATATAAACGACGGGCTGGGCACTCAGTCCGTGCAATTTTCCCGCAGCAGGCAGCCCACCGTGACCATCGACAGCTGGTTTCCGCACCATGGGATGGGTATTCAAGATGGCAGTGGGCGCACGAAAACGACGGTGCTGTCGATTCGCGAGTTCTCGCACCATGTGGACACCGTTAGCGATAACGACGCGGCGTTTTGGGGCCGTGATATCATTCCGGATCCATTGGACTTAGCCGACAATCCCTCGACCATCACCTTTGCCGACCAGCGGTGGGAATTGCTACCGCCAGTGGGTGTAAACCTGATGAACATTCGTCGGGACATTTGCAAGTTGGCCCTTGGGCTTGGAGACGCGAGCCCTGCTGGGTGAGGCCCTTTTTCCGAGTCTTATTGCGTGGTTAGTGTGGCATTAGGGGCTTAACCGCCATCTAACCGCATGCTAACACTGACAGGCCCGACGAGCCCCACCGCGGAACCTCGCCGTCCCCGCCCCTCGAGATGGACATGCCCGCCGACGCGTCGAGTGCGAACTCCATGGACGCCGCGATCTCAGACCAGCAGCAGCTGCCGGATGACAGCCATCCCGAGCTCGCCACCCTCGGGCTTGGAGACGCGAGCCCTGCGGGGTGCGTGAGGCCCTTTCCCCGAGACTTACTAATGCGTGGTTAGTGTGGCATTAGGGGCTTAACCGCCATCTAACCGCATGCTAACACTGACAGGCCCGACGAGCCCCACCGCGGAACCTCGCCGTCCCCGCCCCCCGAGATGGACATGCCCGCCGACGCGTCGAGTGCGAACTCCATGGACTTCGCGAGCTCAGACCAGCAGCCGCCGCCGGATGACAGCCATCCCGAGCTCGCCACCCTCGGGCTTGGAGACGCGAGCCCTGCGGGGTGCGTGAGGCCCTTTCCCCGAGACTTACTAATGCGTGGTTAGTGTGTCATTAGGGGCTTAACCGCCATCTAACCGCATGCTAACACTGACAGGCCCGACGAGCCCCACCGCGGAACCTCGCCGTCCCCGCCCCCCGAGATGGACATGCCCGTCGACGCGTCGAGTGCGAACTCCATGGACTTCGCGAGCTCAGACCAGCAGCCGCCGCCGGATGACAGCCATCCCGAGCTCGCCACCCTCGGGCTTGGAGACGCGAGCCCTGCGGGGTGCGTGAGGCCCTTTCCCCGAGACTTACTAATGCGTGGTTAGTGTGTCATTAGGGGCTTAACCGCCATCTAACCGCATGCTAACACTGACAGGCCCGACGAGCCCCACCGCGGAACCTCGCCGTCCCCGCCCCCCGAGATGGACATGCCCGCCGACGCGTCGAGTGCGAACTCCATGGACTTCGCGAGCTCAGACCAGCAGCAGCCGCCGGATGACAGCCATCCCGAGCTCGCCACCCTCGGGCTTGGAGACGCGAGCCCTGCGGGGTGCGTGAGGTCCTTTCCCCGAGACTTACTAATGCGTGGTTAGTGTGTCATTAGGGGCTTAACCGCCATCTAACCGCATGCTAACACTGACAGGTCTATGTCTTCGGAGGAGTGTGACGAACACCTGACATGTCGCGAGAAAGAATGGCAGATTCGCGACGAAGTACATGCCATGGAAACTCGGAAAGGACAAGGCAGGAGAGATGGCTTGGTGTTATGTGACTGTGGGATGTGCTATGGCGTGGTCGCAAATTGGGTCAATCGAACCACCCGATGGCGACATCACAAACTATTCACAAAGGTTGCCCCCGGGGAGCGGTATTGGGATGCGGTACCAATCTCTCTACCTGATGGTCGCCCAGCCGTGGAATCAGACGACGATGTGGAACTCGTGGAAGACAAGGAGCTTGGTCAAGCCAGGTGTGCCGTATGATTTTACCGCTAGCTGGTACGAGTCTAGTTAGTGCGCTGTTAGGATACGGATAGCAACCTAACAATGCCTTATGTATGCAGCTCCGTGAAAGTTGCACACGAAGATCATGTGACGCAAAGACGTGACCAGGAGACCGGCGACGCCTCAGACGCTTT
Organism: Cymbomonas tetramitiformis; assembly: GCA_001247695.2. Classification (NCBI taxonomy): domain Eukaryota; kingdom Viridiplantae; phylum Chlorophyta; class Pyramimonadophyceae; order Pyramimonadales; family Pyramimonadaceae; genus Cymbomonas; species Cymbomonas tetramitiformis. Next base: position 24,415 of record LGRX02014234.1, on the reverse strand, counting down.
AGAGCTCGACGACGATGACCGGTCATACTCGACGTGCATTTCGGGTTTGGATTCGGACTCGAGTTTCTCCTACGAGTCATGTGGAAGTAAGGGCGAGGAGTCGGTTGGTACTTGCCCCGATTTGTTCTCCGACAATGACGCCGGATCCATGATGGACGACACCGAGGACTGGTGGAATGCAGACGATCCAGCCAAGCAAGACGTACACGCGGCCACAAAGAGCCTCATTGAGGCAATGATGTCTTTAAGCACAGCAATGGTGAGTTCTCAAAACGCGTTAAGACACGTTTAAGGCACGCTTAACTTGTTAAAAGGATACTATGTATATTTACATACATAATCAAACATAGGTCCACATTCTCAAAGTTCTACGATGGAATGGGTGGGCGTTCTACACAGGCGCCCGCGGAAGACCGCGACGCAGTCCAACCCCCCGTCAACACGTTGGACCTCCTTGTCGATTTGCTTGAATGGAATAGTGAGGGCAAGATGTCCCAAGACTCTCTCACCAAGCTTCTCTCCATTATGAACAAGCACTTTGGGGAGCTACTCCATAGCTTTCCAAGTAGCTTCCAAGCTGCATGGAAAAACTTCGAAGCCTTCGACGCCCCCCCCAACAGAGTGGACTTGTGTGTGAATGGGTGTGTGTTCTTCGAGGGGGCGCATGCTAACGATGCCGTGTGCCCAAAGTGTAAGGAGGCCCGGTGGGAGGCGTATGGCGAGACGGGAGAGGTGGACGAGGGCAAGGGTCGGCGAGCGCGATCACAATTCTTTTGGTGGTCTATCGCAGATATACTCCGACGTGTGTACGCTAACCCACAAACGGCGGAGTTGATGCGCGCTCACTCGCGGCATACTCCACCAGAAGATGGGTCATTCCGCACCATCTGGGGTAAGTAACATGCCGTTAATATGTCGTTAGTACGTCGTTAATGTGTAAGGTGTGTGTAATGTGCAGACTAAACGTGTACTGCCCGACGTGGATGCATATCTTTTGTCGATTGCGTTAGGATGTGTCGTTAGTATGCCGTTAGGGTTTTAATAGTGTATGCTATGTAAACTAAACGCGCCCTAATGTGTATTCCTGTGCATTTTCGATTGTGCTCAGACGCGGAGGAATGGCAGGATCGAAAAAACGTGCGACACAAGGACTTTTTCGAGGAGGCCAGGAACATACTACTCTTATTCAGCGCCGATGGGGCGGCGGTGTGGCAAAACAAGGCAGGGGTATTCCCAATGTACTTCCAAATCTTGAACCTACCACCCCAAATCCGCACGAAGTACGAGTACATGGAGCTCTATGGGCTGATCGCCGGTCAACACCCATCCAACTGTCAGTTGCTTTATGGTAAAATGGTGGACGAACTGATCACGTTGTGGGATGAAGGCTTCGTGTGTTGGGATTCCTACGAGGACGAGCACGTGCGATTGAGGGCCATGCTCTATGCTATACTCATGGACTACAAAGGAGCGGTGGAAGCGGCCACCGTCATGGACGTCGGTGCGTATGCGGGATGCATGAAATGCAAAATTTGGGGGACTTATTCAGCAGCTATGAAAAAGATGTTGTATTTGTTTGGCAAGCAGATACCGCCAGGTAAGAACGACCGATTGTCATGTAATAGCAGTTTAGCACACTAATGCAATACTATGCGTGTGTTAAGTGTGTATTAACGCCAGTTAATAGGGTCCATGTTTGCAAATTTAGTGTTCTTATGTTTCTGTTACAGGTCCACCAGAGTTGCGCACGGACGAGGAGTACAAGAGGCAGGCTCGAACCCACGAAGGTCTTCGAGATAGTGGAGACCCAGATCTTTCAGGAGACTACTTGGAAGAGAGCATGCGACGGACCGGCGTCAAGTTCTTGAGCGAGTTCGCGCGATTGGTGTACTTCAATATGGTGCGGGACTTTTTGCTCGATGGCATGCATGATATCATGAACCTCGTCAACCGAATTGCGGCTACCTTGCTCGGTCTCGACTTCACGGATGCAATGCGTCAGCACGCGAAAGACGACGGTGCCCATCCCACGTGGCACGCGACGACTAAAGTGAAGAATGCAAAAGGTATGTGATTTCGTACTTAGAGTGTATTTAGGAGGGACTTATTGCGTTAAGGCCATACTAAGAACACTTTAAGTTACAAGAGGGAATAAACTGTTGTACAGGTGAGATGGTGGAGATGTACAAGATGACGCACGGTCCTTTCGCGATCCCGCCACGCCCAAACAAGGCGTCAACAACCTTGCGTTCGGTGGAGACCGCTCGTAAATGGATGGGCGTTATGAGGCCGACGAAACGATGGGGACAAGGGCACAAACGAGTGTTACGAACCACCGCCGACAAGAAAGCCGCCAAACACATTCGAGCCCATGATGCCTTGAAGCTCATACAAAACTCAACAATGTCGACACTCAGCGCTTGGCCACGGGATGATGGACAGCCCAGAAATGACTTGGCAAAGCTGGTGGGCAGGATGACCTTGATCGTGCGCGAGCTCACGACTGAACAAGTGAAACCTGAGGTAAACGATAACATGCGTTTAGTGTCTGTTTAGTACACAACGGACAACTTAAGTAGGTACTAATGGACCGATTTGTCTTTGTTGCAGGATATGGAGCTGCTGGCAAACGAAATTAGGCTGTTTTTCGAAGACCTGGAGTCCAGCGGTGCGGCGTATGCGTGGGCTGTGATCAACACTCACATGTTTTCTCACTTGGTCGAGCAACTTCAAAGGTATGGCCCAATGCGGGAGGTATGGATGTACGCCTTCGAGTCCTTTAATGGTTACCTCAAAAGGATCGCGAAGAACAACGCCTACCCCGTGCAAAGCATCATGTTTAACTGGAAGCGGTCAAAGGTTTTGCGTCTTGTGCGAGGGCTGATGCTCCACTTGGAGCGGGCGGGCAACACTTCGCGGCCGGTGGCTCCGATTACGACGGAACGTCGTCCGGGTATTTGCGTCGATGTTTCGGCCGAGGGAAAACGTGTTGTCTTAAAAGACGACGACATCAAGGACTTGAAGGTTTGGATGCAGAGCGCAATTCCTGCTTATGCGAATCTCAGGGAGAAATGGGAAAGATACGTGAATGATGCCCGCAGGTGCGTGAAGTAGACACGCCAACACAGTACGTGCTTATTGAGTTAGTACACCGTTAGTGTGCATATAATGCATACCGCGTATCTTAGCGTACCATTTAGAGCACTAACTTTGTTATTTCTTGTGGATGCACAGCTGGAACCGCAAGGTTCGAAGTCTTCACAAGACACGCCGAGGTAAATACGCGCAGGCTTTGGGGAAACCCGAACACATTGACGAGCCAACTTTTGGAGCGTACACAGATCCCACAGTATGGCTGGGTCGAAAGTTCACGGAGTACGAGTCCTTGCTCATGGTCGGGCCGAACCCGGTTTGCCGAAGCTTTTCCTACGTGACCATCGGAGATGGCTTTTACCGCACTGCTGGGAGTGATCGCAACAAGAGCACCTTGCATAGTTATTTCCGGACTTTCTTCATTGATGAGCAGTTGGATAAAGATGGAAGGGTGATCCTGAACAAGCAGGGTGTGCCTAAAACCAAGGAAGTTGACAGGTGCGTCCTCCCAAATCGAAATAGTATGCCGTTAGTGCATAAAACATACCACTTAATGTACCACGTTCGACCTATCTACATACATGAAACATGCTGCTGGCTGGGAGTGATCGCGGTAATAATTACCAACTTGTACAGCTACTTTCGGGCTTTCTTCGGGAACGAATGTGTGGGCAAAGGTGGCAAGGTGATCCTGAAACAAGAATGGTGTGACGAAGACACCGGGTATGTGAGTGCATAGCAAACAAAGATAGATAGTTTGCAGATAGCGCATAAAGTACTTCACTTAATGCACTATGTTCCAGCTAACTGCGTATCAAACATGGTGGCGGTATGCAGGCACGGCCGCATTACAAACATTCTGCGGGTGGAGATCGCGGGACGGATGTACACCTTATTGAAAGTCAACTGGCTGACAAAGCCAACCGAAGAACAAATCAAGGCCTATCGTAGGAGGAACTCGATTCTCGGGCCGGACGATTTGACTAAGACGGTGTACACCTTCAACCCGCACCGTGACCCAGCGGCTTTTGAGAAGAACTCCGAGCCTTTCATCTTAGCCAACAAAGTTGAACAGCAGGTCGTCGTTATACCACATCCGTGCATGGAGACCGCGGTCATTCTTGACCCCACGGCTGACTTTTTTGAATGCCTTAAGCCACCACTTGACTCCGACGACGACTAGGACGACAACGAGGACTGAACTCATGTTTCGGTCGACGGGATTCTAGGCCGTGGACAGTCCCTCGGCATCTTGCGTCGTGTGGTTTAGTGGAACACCCAGCATGTGCAGTGGTTGCGTAGTTTACGCACCTATACCGTGGTTAGTACACGTTTAACATGTTAGATAATATATGTTTAACACATTAACGTCTGATTGGTCTAGTGTACTAAATGCCACCCTAACCACATGCTAACGTAGCACATTCCCAAAGGAGCTCAGCCCCAATATCATCTTCTTCAAACAGCGTCATACCCCCTTAACCAATGCCCAGTTCGCCATCCAATCACCTTAGATCATCACTGAAGTGCATTTGGACCCCATCCATGACCCACTACGCACCACGCCACGAGTCCACCAACTCCCACACTTAAGGAGAGTGGAAGTTAGTACGCCGTTAACACGCTAACGTGTGATTGGTCTAGTGTACTAAATGCCACCCTAACCACATGCTAACGTAGCACATTCCCAAAGGAGCTCAGCCCCAATATCAGCTTCTTCAAACAGCGTCATACCCCCTTAACCAATGCCCAGTTCGCCATCCAATCGCCTTAGATCATCACTGAAGTGCATTTGGACCCCATCCATGACCCACTACGCACCACGCCACGAGTCCACCAACTCCCACACTTAAGGAGAGTGGGAGTTAGTACGCCGTTAACACGCTAACGTGTGATTGGTCTAGTGTACTAACGACATACTAACGACATGCTAACGTAACACATTCCCAAAGGAATTTAGCCCCAATATCGGCTTCTTCAAACAGCGTCATAATTATCCCCTTAACCAATGTCCAGTTCGCCATCCAATCGCCTTAGAACATCATTGAAGTGCATTTGGACCCCATCCATGACCCACTACGCACCACACCACGAGTCCACCAACTCCCACATTCAATCATGCTAACGCACATTGTGAACTAACGCATTGCGTTAGTACGTCGTTAGTACGCGTACTAAAAGTACGCGGCGTTAGTATGCGCTAGTATGACGTTAAGACACACTAACTCACCGTTAGTGCACGTACTAACGTTTTCTAAAATGGTAGGGTGAGGGTCCCAGTGACCTCACCACTGGGGTACTTGAGCAATGTCTGGACCTTGTCCTGCAGCTTCTGGATCGGGGTGAAGTCGAGCCTTGAAATGCCTCTCGGCCTAGGCATGACGACGTTGTGCTTGCTGGCAGAGGACGGTACGTGCGTCACGTAGCTGCCGCCGAGTATCCAGCGGTCCGTCTCCTCGTCATGCTGCAGCTTCTGATCCACGTGCAGCCAGTTAGGGAACATCAGCTGGTCTACTGTCACCCACTGCTGCTCGTGACACCGGGTGAACTCCACGCAGACATGATCTCGGGAAGGTCGAGTCGGCATGTCCCGGGCTGGGCGCTGGAGGATGCGGCAGAGACGCGCGATGCGGTTCCGGTCCAGACACAGTCTCTGATCCGCCCAGTTGTAGTCGAGAGGCGGACGAATCTCGGTGACCTGGTCCTCAGCGAACCATCTTGCGCGCCCACCCTTCCAAGGGCTCGGCTCATCGTAAAACTGTGCGAGCACGCCCTCTGATGCTGTCTGCACGGCAGTTGCCAGTGGCGCCAGGGCACTCCTTCGGCGAGCGTTCATCGGGGCTGTCCAATGGCGATTCTGCGCCAGCAGCTCTGCGCGCGTGCTGACGCAAGGTCGTGGGAGTTCACCAGGCTCTCTCACCGAAGGCGCTGGTGACGTCAATGGTGATACCACGTCGTCGTCAATGTGCTCGGGACGCTGGCCAGAAGCAGCGAACCTCTCCCCCCTCACGCTCGGAGGTGGGTGCTTTAACCATTCGCACTCCACTCCTTGTCCAAAGATCTCCGACATCAAACACACCGGCGGGTCCACCCGCCTGGGCAGGTCGGGACGCCTGGGTGGTGTCATGTCTACCAACGGAAGCACCACCTGAGTATCCATGCCCAGAATCGTCGGCGCGTGTGACACGGCCACACCACTCCCAAGCTTGATGTCAATCATCAAGGAGTTCTTGAGCGGCCCAGTACCTATCAGCAGGTCCCAAGAGTTCTCGGGCTCGAAGGTCACGAAGGCGTAAAGCCGGTGAAGCGTCATGCGTTTGAGGACATGTAACGTGACGTAACACACACGACACCTACCATGGTAATCACCTAGATTACTCATATACGTACGCATGATAATCATCACATTGTCACGCAATCACGGTGCGATCGATGATGACACACGCCGACCATGTCGTCAGCATGTTGAATATACGCTGGAGTGCGCTGTTTCGTTGGTTTGACCATACATCAGACACGACGCGCTTCAGCCTCGGTAGCAATTTGACTATCTGAATTAATCTCACTACATATATTATCACCATGGTTTGTTCGGATTGAATAGTCTTATTTCCCTGCAATCCTAGTCCATTATTTAGGCATGGAGCATGAATTAGGAGAACCGAGGGGGGTGTGTGTGGCAGTTCCATTAAGATTAGTTGACTTGATTGTATTCATGATTTCGTTGTATGCATTTACGTGTGCGTGCATGATCAGAATCAGGAAACATGCCAACGCGTCCATTTGAAGTCATGAAAGGGAGTGTGCTTTTGGGGTGCGCGCTGAATCGTTGAAGTGTAGTTGTCTTTGAAACATTTGGCGATCGATCTTCGCTGCACGGTTTGCGCAGGATCGCTTTGAGCATGCTTGGAACCGAGCCGAAAGCGCTATTTACGCTCAATGTTATGAGGAGATCGATGTGTGTTGCACTGGTTATTTGTCCACACTAAAGCCGTCGACAGAACCATTAAGTATATGCAACGCACTACATGCCTCTATTGCGCCAGGGTGCACTACCCATTATGCCGATCACAAATATATCAATGAAACATCGATCAATGTTTATGCTAAAAGAATAAAGTACTACTTTTGCAATTGCCCAGTGGCTAGTAACGCTGGCGCACCTTCCTTTGCGGAGGACCGAGCAGAGGTTGTCAACCGATGCAATCAGTATGAAGATGTGGTGTGTGGTGATAAGTACGTCCAATGGTGACACGGATTGTCGTGGTCCAAAATTATCTTCTGGCGTGAGCCGTACAAAATTCAAATCTGCTACACTTTCACGTTTAGGTATGCAACTCAGGGCGTTCGGGGAAAACATCTATATATTCGGGGTTGTCATGTGTGTTTTGCTCATCTTGGAGATTATTTGCCTGATATCAGCAGCGGACCTGATGATGAAGATCATGAACTGACTTCAAGGTTCGAAATGTGCATCCCTCGATCACACTGCAGCAGCTGCTTGCGCAGCGGGCACCAACGTACGGACAGTTGCATGCCAAAACAAATGGAAACGTATGATACGCATAGCTCAGCTGTGTCACTTGCATGTTGTCTCAACCGAAGGCTTGCTACCATGTACATGAATAAAGAGTATTATCAAAATAAATGAATACCTGTTCCACTCATGTATTTGGTCTAAAGCACCCATGGTGTAATTGATATATCAGAATCTCATAGATATGAGCAAAAAATGATGGGGTATCTAAGAACGAGTTTGTTAAAGAAGAAAAAATGTAGCATAGTAAATTCCAGTCGCATACGGATTTACCCGAGCAGTAGGCAGCGCGAGCATCTGTTAATTTCCCATTTTCATCTTTGATTGTTGTTTCGTCAGATAACGGTTTACGGTCAAATAGTCTGTTGTGAAACAGCAAGCTGATACTTGCATGGAAGTTTTTTTTGTTGCTTATGCAACCGCCAGTCAGCTTCGAAGCTGACAAAAACGCGTACAAGCACTGAACATAAAGCTACAGCATACCCGTGCACTCCCCTAACTTATATGTTAGCTTGGACGGAATGCTCTGCAGATAACAGCGCATATGGGAATGGGCAGTTGTCACAGTGTGTACGTAGTAAGTTACCGTTCACTGACCACAATCTAAAGTGGTGTAAGGGCCCATTTTCTACATCAATGTGACATTTGTTGATAACGATGCATATATGCCTCTCAAAAACTTTATTAGCATATAATCCACAGTGTCTGTATCCTATAGAATACGTAGTTTGTGCCCATGTGTTGCTGCTGTTCGTTCGGGTTGAATCTCTCAGCAGTCCCTCAAGTGATCATCTTTTCCTGATTATTACGCCCCCGAGGTGGATGATGATACATCCTCACAGATAACGCGCGTCTCCTGCACCCATCGCCTATCGTTGGGTGCTCGTATAATGCTGTGCGATTTCGGGAGACACTATAGGAAGTCGCGTGTATACAGTTACATGTACAACATAATATATATGCAATACGTATGCAGCAGAAATATTGGACAGGCGCAAGCCAGTTGTTTCATGCGCCACACAAAGCCGGCACGTGGTACGCTGAACCCAATCTGCCTGTGTTGGCTTTGCAGGCTGTGTTGCCTTTGCCAAAGGCTGTCTTGCCTTTGCTGGCCGAGCAGTTGGTCATTGGCTGTGCAGGCTTTGCAGGCTGTGTAGCCTTTGCCAAAGGCCGTGTTGCCTTTGCAGCTTGTGCTGGCTTGCAAGCTGTGTTGCCTTTGCCAAAGGCTGTCTTGCCTTGATGACTGCGTTGCTGTGTTGGCTGTGTTGGCTGCAGGCTTTGCAGGCTTTGCAGGCTGTGTTGCCTTTGCCTAAGGCTGTGTTGCCTTTGCAGCTTGTGCTGGCTTTGCAGGCTGTGTTGCCTTTGCCAAAGGCTGTCTTGCCTTTGCTGACTGCGTTGGCTGTGTTGGCTGTGTTGGCTGTGCAGGCTGTGCAGGCCTGTACTTTTGGGCACCGCCATCGCACTTGACCTGGAAAAAGCTAGTTCGGCAGTCAGTGATAGTTGACTTATAAGTCGACTTTCGGCGGAATTTCTTCGAACTCCACGTAGCGAACCTCCTCCAGGGCACCGCTGCAATCCCAGGCCGCTTGCACAGTGTGCAGCGTGGCGGCATCAGCGTCGGCCGGCCACCATGCCACGCCACTGCAAAACGGCCGCCCCTCGGCACGTGCAGTCGCTACGATAGCAACGCGATTCTCAGCGCAAAGGAGCACGGTGTCATCTTCCTCGGCAGCGCCTACGCGGGTAGCAGCCCAGGTGGCGGTTATCGGGCGCTGACGTAAGCCTGCAGTGATCGCATACCCAGCGCCAATAGTGGAGGTAGGAGCACCGGCGTCTTTGAGCGCGACTTGTAGCCCGGCGGGGCTGCTCAGTGCGGCGACTCTGCTGAGCGACCAGTCCTTGCTCGGCCAAGCGCCGCGCGCGTCCTCCCGGATGAGAGAGAGTTGCTGCAACGAGCCGTCGGGGGCGTGGACGACACCGGCGCTCATACGCAGACTTTTGCCGTGATGCAGAAAGAGCTCTGCGGCGCATGGCGCCCCCGGCGGACTTTTCTTCATGCACCAGGCGCTTGGCCCACCAGGAAGCAGGAGGGTTGTCATCGCTGTAGAGGCGGGGTGCGATACGCCGTCGGGACAGCTGTGCTCGCTCTCGGTGAGGCGCCACGGCCCGCACAATGGCCCCTGGCACAAGGTGCCGCGCTCGTCCTCGTAGTGGTAAGCTACAGCCATCTCGCAACCGGACTCGTCGTCGAGCGGTGTAAACGAGCGCTCGGCATGAAACGCATCGCGCAGCTCGCCTGTCGGACTCCAACGGCACCAAAGCGCATGCCATCGCCGGGCCGTGTGCCGGTACAAGAAGTTAGCCCAGTGCGCTCTCGCAAGGTGCTTCATGACGGCGCTGTAGGCTAGGGGAGATAGGATCTAACGAGCGTTTGCTGGCATTCCTCCAAGTAAACGGATACACCTTTATATTCTCCGTTCTACACCCGAAATCCTACCCGCAGCAGTCGTCGATGTCGGGCAACACTCCGAGATGTGGTGACCGACTGTTTCCCGCCCTTCAATGTTGGCAAAAACAAGGTTCCCAACTCGTACTTGAGAGCGCCTGCGACCGCAAGTGGACCGCGCTTTCGACCTCTGAAGTGCTCGTTTTCCGCAGCGCTCTGAAGGGCTCCTGGAGGGCCGAAGCGACGCTTTGAGGCTATATGAGTCAGGGTACCCAAACATACATAGTTTCCAGCAGCGTTTTGTTATTTTGTCCCGGAAATTGATGCAAAACCTGCGCTGGAAATTGGTGCAAAACCTGCGTTGGAGAGGTTGATCCGCTGGAACAGTCGATCCGGATGTGACTATAGAGCTCTATACCAGTCGAGTGAAGTCATACGATACCTCTGCTCCTTATGATTATACTAGGCCCGGTCGATCTTAAATTAAGATCTCCACTAGGCGCATCTGACGGTGGATGGGATTATTTATCTTGCCGACGTGGCGCACTCGAGAGATCCGAACATGAACATCGAGTCTGCCATTCCATTAATGATTTGACATTTCTCGATCCTCGCGTCTGCTATGCAATGTAAAAGCGAATCTATCTGATTTCCGAACATCGCGTCGGCCATGCGATGTTTAAATCATTTTCGCCATTACACTATCTGACCGTAGGATCATGCGCGCGACAGTGCTTTGCTTTTTGCTTCCCAGCATGCCATGCCATAACGCGTGGGTGGCGTCGCGATAAATGTACGCGACTGCAGTGGCACTGTCATCGTTGGCGTCTGGCGATCGTGAGATCGAAAATTCGACTGCGTCGCCCGTTGGGATTCGAGCTTTGCTGCTGCTGCTGCTGCTGCTGCTGCTGATTGACTATGTACTAGGCCCGGTCGATCTTAAATTAAGATCTCCACTAGGCGCATCTGACGGTGGATGGGATTATTTATCTTGCCGACGTGGCGCACTCGAGAGATCCGAACATGAACATCGAGTCTGCCATTCCATTAATGATTTGATATTTCTCGATCCTCGCGTCTGCTATGCAATGTAAAAGCGAATCTATGAACATCGCGTCGGTTACGTCATATCATGATGTAATGACGCGATGATCATGAACATCGCGTCGGCCATGCGATGTTTAAATCATTTTCGCCATTACATCATATGACCGCAGGATCATGTGCGCGACAGTGCTTTGCCTTTTGCTTCCCAGCATGCCATGCCATAACGCGTGGGTGGCGTCGCGATAAATGTACGCGACTGCAGTGGCACTGTCATCGTTAGCGCCTGGCGATCGTGAGATGAAACATTCGACTGTATCGCCCGTTGGGATTCGAGCTGCTGCTGCTGCTGCTGCTGCTGCTGCTGCTGATTGACTAAGGTAAGGTAAGGTAAGGTAATTTGGTTTGGGTGAAGATTATAAAGGTCAGAGGTCTAGGCCCGGTCGATCTTAAATTAAGATCTCCACTAGGCGCATCTGACGGTGGATGGGATTATTTATCTTGCCGACGTGGCGCACTCGAGAGATCCGAACATGAACATCGAGTCTGCCATTCCATTAATGATTTGACATTTCTCAATCCTCGCGTCTGCTATGCGATGTAAAAGCGAATCTATCTGATTTCCGAACATCGCGTCGGCCATGCGATGTTTAAATAATTTTCGCCATTACACTATCTGGCCGTAGGATCATGTGCGCGACAGTGCTTTGCTTTTTGCTTCCCAGCATGCCATGCCATAACGCGTGGGTGGCGTCGCGATAAATGTACGCGACTGCAGTGGCACTGTCATCGTTGGCGTCTGGCGATCGTGAGATCGGAAATTCGACTGCGTCGCCCGTTGGGATTCGAGCTTTGCTGCTGCTGCTGCTGCTGCTGCTGCTGCTGCTGATTGACTAAGGTAAGGTAAGGTAATTTGGTTTGGGTGAAGATTATAAAGGTCAGAGGTAGTAAGTAAGTAAGTAAGGTAATTTACTTGGTGCCAAGATTATAAAGGTCAGAGGGGTCAGAGGTCTAGGCGGATCGATCTCAAAAAGAGATCTCCACTAGGCCATCTGACCGTAGGATCATGTGCGCGACAGTGCTTCGCTTTTTGCATCCCAACATGCCACGCCATAACGCGTGGGTGGCGTCGCGGTAAATGTACGCGACTGCAGCGGCACTGTCATCGTTAGCGTCTGGCGATCGTGAGATCGGAAGTTCGTCTGTGTCACCCGTTGGGATTCGCGCTTTGCTGCTGCTGATTAAGTAAGTAAGTAAGGTAATTTGGCCAGGTTCCAAATCATAAGGAGCAGAGGTCTCGTGAAGGTATCGAGCAGATAGACCTACGCTAGCAGTAGATGAGTTGGCGTGTCACGACCTGAAACTGTGAACGCGGCTCATGTCACCGAGCAGATCGAACTAATTCAGAAAACTACGAATGTCGTGAACCTGTCCGCTCGTCCACCGGCAAAACTGTGGGTATAATTTTCTACAGGCGTTTCTCCCGAATATTTATACCCTATCGTTATACAGTGTACGAATACGTATAAATATTATTTCGGCTGATCGGCAATAAATATAAGTATGTAATATTTAATTAAGTCTTATACATTTTTTTTATAGGACAGTATGGAGTGCGGATCCCCCCCCCCATATTTAAAGGCTCCGCTTAAAGACGGTGAGCGCACTGAGGGGGGTTATAAATGCAGTAATAAAACTAATAATAGGGTGTTGAATTAAAAAAAATGGAAAACGTTGGGGGCTTTAGGCCTTTGGCTCCCGCGAAGGCTGGGGGAGCTTTGGGCATTGGGTCAAAACCCCCAAACGATTTCCGGGCCAATTTTTTTGAAATTCAACACGCTATAAGGGGGGGAATGAGAAGGAAGCGAGGCGTTTCCGCCCCCGCTTAGTGATATGGTGTTGACTTTTAAAAAAATTGGCCCGGAAATCGTTTGGGGGCTTTGACCCAAAGCCCAAAGCCCCCCCCCCGGCCTTTCGTTTTTTGGCAACGGTTTCCAACTCTAAATTCAACACCCTATTATTACTGCATTTATAACCCCCCTCAGTGCGCTCATCGTCGTTAAGCGGAGTCTTTAAATATGGAGGGGGGGGTCCGCACTCCATACTGAACTTTTTTTTAAAAATGCATTATAATTAATTAAATATTACATACTTATATTTATTGCCGATCAGCCGAAATAATATTTATACGTATGCGTACACTGTTTAACGATACGGTTTAACGGGCGATCGCTTGACGCATACGCCTGTAGAAAATTATACCCACGGTTTTGCCGGCGGAGGAGCGGACAGGTTCACGACATTCATAGTTTTCTGAATTAGTTCGATCTGCTCGGTGACATGAGGCCCGTCGTTAGTCCTGGTTTGGGAATTTCGACGACATGTCGGCGGTCTGTCGCGTTTTTGATCGCGGCGATTTGATTGGTTGAAAAATTCAGAAACGCGACAGACCGACATGCGACAGGCCCGACATTATCTTTTTGGGGCCGACACTATCTCTGCATGTCTTCGAAAACGAAAGATCATGTCGGCCCCAAAAAGATAATGTCGGGCCATTTTGTCTCCTTTTTGTCGTCCTATGTCGCGTTAATTTAAAATCTATCGTTAGATCAAAACTTTTTTAAGGGCGCACAGGCATTTAATGTCGCGCATGTCGGGCATGTCGGTTTTCGGGTTCCACGTCGGCAAAAAGACATGACCACGTAGGCAACGCGACAAGCGACTTGACCGAGTTTACACTGTGAAAACCTAGTGCAGCAGGGTAGATTAGTGAGGAGATTAACAATTAATCGCGATATATTAGATGGAAATAATTTTTACTAGAAGGTATTATGAACGTTAGGAAGCATCCCCGCACAGATTCGGTGACTGGAAGCAGATTCCAGATTCTCCGCTTCGTGTGGCGGAAGCGGGAAACCGCATCCGCAAAACGGCATTCCCTTCGGTATCCTACCGAAGGGAAGGGTGAGAAATACTAATAACAACATCTGAAATATATTTCACGTTGTTGTATGTGCGCATCTGTGTTTCATTTGGTCATTTGATTCACACGCTTCGAGCCCCGCGGCGGAAACGTGGACGCGGTTGACATTCGCGTTTCCGCTAAAGGTGACAGTGCACTGTCAGATGCTCAGAATTAGTTTCCTATGCTCATATGATATGCGTGATATGCTCATGCTGTGCAATATGAGTCCCTGCTGGGCGTGAGTCGAGATGGCTGGCTCGAATCACGTCCATTACCCCCCCTCACAAGAACCGTCCAGCATGCTAAATGCTGGACGGATCTTGCTCGCGCAAAAAATATGTTGTTCCTAACACTTATGAGAACTCATATGCATAGTTATGCTGTGTTTGGTATACGTTAGTATACCGAACACAACAGCCGCTGGATAGCGACTTACGGGGTACGGTCAACTTTCTCACTGTATTCACGTTTAAGCTTGCATGCAATTGTTTTTCCCGTTGCCACGACGCCACGTCGGACGCCACGTAGACGGTGAATGTCGGTCGCGATGTCGGTTTTCCCCAAAAATTTCATCGTTAGTCCTGGTCACGCGACAGCGACATCCGACACGACACGACGACATGCCGACATCGCGACAAAGTTCCCAAACCAGGACTAACGACGGGCCTCCCCAGGTTCACGACATTCATAGTTTTCTGAATTAGAGCGAGGAAGACAGATACGCTGTCCGGCTAAGCTCGCTCGGAAACCAAACTGATAATCCTATAACTTGTGTCTGGCCGAAGCTTTATGCTCTCGGAAACCCAGACAGTGAACGATGACTGTACTACTGTACTGTACTACTGTACAGTACAGTGCTAGGATGTCACGGACACGAGACGGAAGCAGGGTCAGGCTAGGGGCTAGTCAGAGCCCATAATAACTAAGCCTAAACCCGAAGTCCAGCACACCACCCGTGGGTGTGACTACCTAGCAAGGCAGGTACAGGGTATACAGCCACGTGATAATAAACAAACACCTACGTGCAACTCGGTGGAAACCGATCACTTCTAGCTGGGTGCCGGGGTCTTGACCCGGTCATCCCACTACTGGGCTAAAGCTAATCAAGCTGCCAGGATGATTGACAAGAAACTCAGCCACTTTGAAGCTGGTCAGCAGAGCTGAGTTCAGCGGTTGGGATGTAGATACAGAGTAATCCCGAAGTGAATTGTAAACTGTCTTTTTGAAATTGAGCACCACCAGGCCCAAGTGGGCAAGGTGGTTTCACAGCAGAAAGCAAATCAACTGAAGAATTGAGACAAGCAGATTCCCATGGCAGTTTGAACATTGAAGAAAGAGATAAAAGAACCCGATCGTCAGGCGGCCAATCACGGATGTCCAGAGAGTCAAGCGACGGATCCGAAGCAAAGATACCTCCAGTAGACCGATGGACGGTGACTCCGGGCTCAACCAGGCCCCTGTCACCACCGCCCACGGCAACCAGAGATGCCGTAGCACTGGCCAACAGAGAACAGCAGAGCATCGAGGACATCAATGCACACCTGAGAAAACTCGGCGGCGCCCGCGGACGGTACATCGGAGCTGCTAGTGGCGATGCCCCCCTGTCAGAGTCATGCTCAAGAGTGCCGAAGGAGTCAAAAGCCACTTGCTGCCCGCCGTCAGAGTCATTGTCAGAGCCTTGGTCGTTGTCAGAGACTTCAGAGCCAATGTCAGAAGTCTCAATCGTCATGCCAGCAAACAGCGGAGCCGGTGCAGAGTCGCCAAGCTGGAGCGATGGGACAGAACCAGGCAAGCCGAGAGAGCCAGGGACAGCCACTGGCGGGTCATGAGCCGTAGGCACACCACCAGCCACGAGTGCAGAGGGATCCCGAACCGCAGGCGGTGGCGGAATCGAACCCCGTGCACCCGAGTGGAATGTGGCTAGAGGAAAGTGAGCCACGCCGTCATCGTCAGCTGCCGCATCCTGAGCGGAAGCCGCCGCATCCTGAAAGTGCCGCAGAGACGTGGGCTCAGCCGTCACAAAAGAATGCGCCGACAGCTCGCACACCTCTGGGCGACCCTCCATCGTGCAGAGCGACTCGAAGGCGTGCTCATCCCCCGCGTCATAGAAACGCTGGAAACGAACAGCCAAGCAGTCAGTCTCGTAGTCTTCAACCGCACTACAATAGTGGGCAGAGTGAAGACCGCCGTTGGGGCATTCAGCATGCCAGTGCTTCAAACCACTTTTGGCACACACCGCATTCTGGCAGTGGGGCACGAAGGCACCACTCTTCTTGTCAAATGAGACAGGAGGAGCGGTGCCAAGTGGCTTAACACCAGCACGATGATGCTTAGCAGCAGAGCGGGTAAGGTGCTTGCCCGCAGGCGGAGGCCCTTCCCGCTTCTGCCGCTTTAGGTCACGAATGTCCTGCTGCATGCGCTCCAGCTGCTTCTGCAGACTGGACAACGCCGCAGCCAGGTCAGACGCGCCATCGCCGAATGACAGAGCAGAGACAGGGGCGTCAGAGACTTTCAGGCCGTGGCGGAACTGCTCCCGCACACGAGCCTGAATAGTCAGGAGAGACACGCCCTGCCGCTGGTCAGCCCGAGCCAGAGAGTTAGCCAAATCACGGTATAGCCACGAATCGCCGAGAGCCTTCAGAAACTGCCGCTTCACCGCGTCCTCTGGCAAGTTGTGGGAACGCTGAACGTCCCTCAACAGGCCATTGAACTCGCGGATGCCACGGTCAGGATCTTTGCTGCTGGGGATGCGGACCGCCAGCAGCAACTCAAAAGAGTCAAAGGGTTCCGAGCGCTCCTGGAGCATGCGCACCACCTCAAGGGCAGCGCGCTTGCCATCTCCAGGAACGTCGGACCCAGAGGCCTCAAGCCAGTCACGGGC
Source organism: Cymbomonas tetramitiformis (assembly GCA_001247695.2). NCBI lineage: Eukaryota > Viridiplantae > Chlorophyta > Pyramimonadophyceae > Pyramimonadales > Pyramimonadaceae > Cymbomonas > Cymbomonas tetramitiformis. Next base: position 7,449 of record LGRX02014234.1, on the reverse strand, counting down.
AGGCGAGCCAGGGCGAGCCAGAAATGTCAGAGCCGAGAGCAATAACCCATTTGCCTCATGCCTAGCCTCAACTGCCATGTCAGTCAAGTCAAACAGGGGAGCAAACGCCGATGACTGAAGCACGAACTGTGCGCGCAACTCATGCATTAACTGTGAAAAAATGTCCACTGCGTCTGACTCTGTCCCTGCAAAGCGCTCCGATTTGTTGCCAAGAATCTTTGTGGCAACGGTTTTGGCAACCTTCCTGTCGAAATTGTCACGAGCCAGTTGTTTACACTTATCCAATATTTCCCTCGCAGCTGCGGTGGTCGGAGCTGGCAGCTGCGGGGTGTGTGGCGTCGCAGAATGTTGCGCACCCACATCATCGAAAATAGTTTCTAATCTACGGACGCGAGACCGCGTCATGTTGTTCGTTGTGGTAACCATGATAGAGAGAGACAGGGGAGAAGGTTGAGCTAAACAGGGAGATGGTGGAAGAACGCTTACAGCGGCCAGATAGTTTGTAGAAGCCTCAGTTGTACCGATCAAAATTCACAGGTCGTGAGCGGAACCATGAGAGCGGCCAAAATTTGTCACGTGTGGAACGACCTCGCCGGAGCCAGCGGCGCACGAAACAGATTAACCCTCGTTGCGACGATGCTTCCGTAAAATAAAAATAACCCGTCACTAACTGATCTCCTGCGCAGCGAAGGCGAGCACAATGCGTGCCGCCATCACTGCCAAGTCAAAAGGCCATACTGAAGAGTAATCCACCACCGCCCAAGTGGGCGCTCAACCCCTCCTACGTCCTACTTAGCCGAACATGGCAACAGCAAGGCGCTGTGCCATCACCAGAATCACCGGAAAGCCGGTGCGGCCTATAACCTGCGAGGAAGACAGATACGCTGTCCGGCTAAGCTCGCTCGGAAACCAAACTGATAATCCTATAACTTGTGTCTGGCCGAAGCTTTATGCTCTCGGAAACCCAGACAGTGAAACGATGACTGTACTACTGTACTGTACTACTGCACAGTACAGTGCTAGGATGTCACGGACACGAGACGGAAGCAGGGTCAGGCTAGGGGCTAGTCAGAGCCCATAATAACTAAGCCTAAACCCGAAGTCCAGCAATTAGTTCGATCTGCTCGGTGACATGAGCCGCGTTCACAGTTTCAGGTCGTGACACGCCAACTCATCTACTGCTAGGTCTATCTGCTCGATACCTTCACGAGTATCTTATGATTTGGAACCGGACCAAATTACCTTACCTTACTACCTCTGACCTTTATAATCTTCACCCAAACCAAATTACCTTACCTTACCTTACCTTACCTTAATCAGCAGCAGCAGCAGCAGCAAAGCTCGAATCCCAACGGGCGACGCAGTCGAATTTTCGATCTGACGATCGCCAGACGCTAACGATGACAGTGCCACTGCAGTCGCGTGTATGTACCGCGACGCCACCCACGCGTTATGGCATGGCATGCTGGGAAGCAAAAAGCGAAGCACTGTCGCGCACATGATCCTGCGGTCATATGATGTAATGGCGATATCCATGTTAACATCGCATGGTAATTAACCGTGCTGTCCAAAAAGATCGACGCCTAGTGGAGATCGCATACTTGTGATCGACAGCGCCTAGTGTATTACATGCAGCAGCAGCAGCAGCAGCAAAGCTCGAATCCCAACGGGCTACGCAGTCGAATTAACGATCTCACGATCGCCAGACGCCAACGATGACAGTGCCACAACAGTCGCGTAAATTTATCGCGACGCCACCCACGCGTTATGGCATGGCATGATGGGAAGCAAAAAGCGAAGCACTGTCGCGCACATGATCCTGCGGTCAGATGATGTAATGGCGATATCCATGTTAACATCGCATGGTAATTAATCGCGCTGTCCAAAAAGATCGACGCCTAGTGGAGATCGCATATTTGTGATCGACAGCGCCTAGTACCTTACCTTACCTTACTTAATCAGCATGTAACAGATTGTCACCTCAATTTTCAGGTTGGTTTCTTTTGCGAACACCGTTTTGTGCCCGGAAAAAATAGGGAAAGCATATACCCGAGCCAGTTCTTTATAGCACCTCTTAGTGAACATATATACGAGTGTTTCTCACTTCGAAATCATGATGGTATGCTATTTATATGAGCCATAAGGCAATTGGAGCATTCTTCCCTTGCATATTTGATAAAAAGTCCCAAATGCCGAACAAAATTGCTCTGCTTTACCCTAAAATGCATTTTGCACCACGAGCCCTCCGAAAGTGTAAGGGCACCAACCGCATCACAAAGCAACAAAATTAACATGCCCTGTTTAATCGCCACCAACCCTTTTAGTTGTAAAGACAGACATCCCGTTAAGCTTAATTATCGCTTGTCATTGGCTAAACTGCCTATAGACCTAAAATCAAGATCCGTTGCTTTAAACATTCTTTCTAGTCATGATGACATGGCGCATTGTTGCACTTGCTATATGCAACAAAACAACCTTGGCACGTGGGTTATGACCTATCATATGATGGCTTTCCTCACCATACAAAATTGTAGAATTTATCTTAAACTTGCCCCTGGCCCGAGGACCACGTACCGCTGGGCCCACAAGAAACGAGCAAACGGTCATTACTCTACACTGAGGCGGAAGCGAATCTATAGGTTATTGTCAAGGAAACACTTGTATAAGAGATCACCCCGTAGAACCAAGTCCAAGAAGAATGGCAAAAAATCGAAGACTGTGCCGATCAGAGGTGGCGCGGGAGTTCACACCAATGAGGTTATTAAAAATGTATCCCTCGCGGAAGGCCTTTTCTCTGACAAAGGCTGGCTCAACATGACTCAAGTAGGTGATGCCATGACTACACGTGACCCTAGCACCATTGCCCCGATTGAACTAAAGCACCTTATCTATAAACTTAACGGTAAGGAGGATAATTTCACCGGTATTGTTATCAATAAACTCAAAAAGCACCGACACACTCAGATTGGGATTTGTGATTCAATCCATTGGAGACTCTTGATGATCAAAATTTCAAGAGAAAATGACATCCTTGCTTATGTTTATGACCCCTTTGGCGAAAAGGCGGAAAAGTCCGTTATCAACTCCATTATATCACCACTTAGGGTTTGGTTGGAAGACCTAAGAATGTCCCTCAAAGGAAAAGTCTCTACCATTTGCACCTTTAAGGAAACATTTCAAACTGATAGTTACAATTGCGGGGTATGGGTTGCAAAAACAGCGTTCAGATGGGCTCAATGGAACAGAGAGGCTCAAGCCCCTCCCTTCGAAGAATACTTAGACAGAGATTTCAGAAAAGGACCCACAGGACATGACATCATGCTTAGCGAAATTCAAAAATATCGCCTTGAAATGCGGGCGGAAGTCAAACCAATCATCATTGCTGATTTGAATGTAGGATACAATGCGGCACCTCATTGCCCTGAGGAATTGGTGATAGTGGAACCCCCCCAAAATAACCCTTCCTCCCAACCTGGAAGAATCACCCGAAAAGGGGCACTCACCCTTCATCATATGAACAACATTGTCGCTCACTTCGGACTGAACTGGCCACTACTAAAAAACTTGGAGGAAGTCAGCACTAATATCAAGAAAACTCATGGTTCTTATCATTGCACACCCAGACAATTAGATCACACAAACACTACCTATATATCAAACGTCGATGGGATCTGGTATGTCTTTCTTCACCTTGTTCCTCAAAAGACTATCATATACTGTGCCAATGGCATTCAAGCAAAACATTTGGGAAACAAGCATCCCCTCACACTTGACAATGAGATAAAACAATGTTTCATTAACTTAAGCTTTGGTGAACACCCAAATAACTCGGGAATCCTGAATTTCATCATAGCACAAAAAGCAACAAACATTATTCGTACTTGGAGGTATCACTCCACAGACCAATTTGCCAGAGATCTGTTACATGATTTGAACAAACTTAACATCAAAATGATTATGAAAAATGACAACACTTGTAGAACTACAAAACGGGAGAATGATTTTGCTATCTCTTTGGTCAGAGACGAGCTTAGGCACCTGTTGACGGTTGCCGATAGAACCAATGGTATACAAGACGAACGGCCCCGGAAAGCCACAGCGTTAAGGACCCCCATTGGACAGATCAGCGACCCAAACACCAAATGTGCTGACAAAAACCCTCAATATGGGCAAAGGAGGAAATCTTCCCGCAAACACAAGAGGAAGGTTTACAAAACCAAATGTGTCAACACCACCTTCGACTTTGTGAATGAATATGACAAAATGGGGAGATGCTTACATCAAGTCAGAAACAACAGAGGGAAATTGCAACAAACTGAAATAGGGCGACTGGAAAGCCTGCAGCAAGCCCAATTATCCAATAACATCAAGATAATGGGAATGAATCTCAGGGGTTTAAGACACGCACAGGAAGTAAAATGCAGTCTCATAAAACTTGAAACCATTTGTAATCTAATGATAGATGGCAGAGCGGACATCGTATGTGTTTCAGAAACAAAAATAAACAGTGAAAATTTAGCATTAGTTAAAACACTCATAACTCAAAAAGGCATTCAGTTTCGCACGTCATTTGTTGATGAAAATGCCTCGATCGGATCAATGATTATGTGGAACCCGAAAACCCTGCCTTTGGCTCCATCTGTCACGAGAACTGATGGTACCGCAAAGAGAGCCGTAATGATAAAATTTGTGGGTAAGAAAGGATTTGAGCTCTTCGTAGCCAGTGGTTACATGAACAATGCTACTCTCCAAGATGAACAAATCACCTTCTAAAAAACAACAAAACGCAAAAGCAGACAGGCTGCGACTCCCACTGACGGAAGCAGAGGGAACCACCCTCATGCAAACTCTGGACACCGCATACACAAGGGAACTGCAAGAAAAATTGCAAGAAGCAATAAACCTAATAAAAACAGAAACCGCCACAAAACACAAGAGGAGGGCAATAGACTACGCGGGCGATGGGGTGGCAAAAATACTGGGTGCAGCAAGGGATAAGGCGATGCTCAACACCAATTTGCCGAAACAGGCGGCGCCACCGGAACAACAACATGGACTACACTTGCCAAAAACCCTCCACAAGGAAAGGGACGGCCACCTGAGGGAGCGGAACAGATGCCGCGAGAACATAGAACTATGGAAGAAGGGCATAGAAACGCGGGAGGGCGCGACTGAGGAAGTGCGAACGAAAAATTTCGACGACAGAACAGAGGAAATGAGAGAATGGGAACGATGGGAGAGGGAACAGAAGAAGCTGGCAGCAAAGGAAGCAAGGAGATGCATTAAGGAGCATGAGACGAACCGAAAGCAGAAAACGAGACTGAAAATGAGAGAAAGATACTGGGGCAACATAAAGCACTACCACAAAATGATATACAAAAAGGAAATAGAAAATGGGGCAGCACCTTATGCATGTATGCATGTATGCATGTATACTGGATTTATACATGTGATCAAGCTGATTTCTATCACAGTATAGCTCGTGCACACAATCACAGTATGCTATGTGATAGCGATCTGTGATAATAATGATCTGTGATAACAATGATCTGTGATAACAATGATCTGTGATAACAATGATCTGTGATAATAATGACCATTCATTCACAATCACAACATTTATGTGTATAACGATGACGATATCGCACACTCGATCTCTGCACAGCATGTGTGTGTATGACGATGATGATGTCGCACACACAATTTCTGCACAGCATGTGTGTGTATAGTTGGGCCTTATTTTATCATGCGTCGATCTGTCGCTGTATGCGCCCACTTGGTGCGATATGGTACGAACATCGCGATTTTACACACTGTGTATGCGCGTGATACAAATTGTGAATGTCGCATGTCGATCTGCATACTGATGCATGCGTCGCACGGTACGAACTATAATCATCGCACATATGCGTCGCACGGTACGAATTATGATCATCGCACATCTGTATGTATACTGTACATGTCGCGCGGTACAAATTGCGAATGTCATTGTCGCTGATGATGAGATTATGTGCACCGACGCTCATTTTTCATATGCGCGCTTAATTCTCGCACATCGTACCATACCCTGCGATTATTGACAGCATACATATCTCGTGCGCACACCTCGTCGCAGTATATGCTGAATGCGATTTATGTCGCGCCGATAATTTTATGCACAACTCCGCTGATCGCTGACGATGTATTGAAGCGAAAGCTGTCGCGTATGTGCAGATAGTCGACGGTATGTGTGCGAACCAAGGCATGGTATCGATATTCAATATTTTCGATACTATCGATATTCCGATTAATTTTTATCTATTGATAGGAGTTTGGTACATATCGAAATATTGAATATTGATTGATACCCTTGGACCACTTATTCATATTGATCGAATACCTCCAGGTCACTTATTCATATCGATCGATCATACACAATTAATGTACCGTGATTGGCCAGATCGATTAATCGATACTTAGATTGATTAATCGATCTCATATTACCCAAGTACTGGATTTGTGTCGGCCAGACGCCCGTCACCGCCATCGATTGTGACATATTCAAATTCTCACATGAACCATGAAATACTGGAATTCTCGACCACTCGTCAAGTTCGACGTTGCGAAATCCAACATCGTGGGAGATGGGACGTACTCGTGGACAAGGCCAACGTGCACGCAAGGCCAGATCGGAAGTGAGGTTAGCCCAGGGGAAAAGGCCTGTGAAACGCACGCAACTCAATAATGCCTTTGACGCTGGTGGCAATGCCGATAGGGAATATGAGGTAGAGAAAATTCTCGGGACGCGAACTAACTACGGGGAGCAGCAGTGGCTCATAAAATGGAAAAAATTAGGAGAAGGCACTGATACGTGGGAGCCATGGAAGAATCTACCCGGTCATGAAGCTGAAATCGAAGCTTTCCGCACTAGTTCAGAAGAGGAGCAAGATGAGATTGCGAAGAGAACCGCGGAGGAGACAGAGAAAAAGCGGAAAGAGAGAGAAGAAACATATTATGGCCATATTGATATATCAATATATCGATACGTGCAAAATAGAGTTCACTTATTGTTATTTATTGATATGGACTCTGCACTTATTCATATCGATCGATAAACGGCATTTCATTTTGAAAAATATTGTTATTTATTGATTTGGACACTGTACTTATTCATATTGATCGATATGTACGAGGCACTTATTCGTATCGATTGATGTTAATTCGAAACTTATCGAAAACTATCGATACGGCCGAAAAACTTCGATACCATGCCTGGTGCGAACTCAATCGCGCTGTATACAAATCGATATATGTATATGTGTCAAGTCTGCTGCACTTGAGTTCTCGTTCTTCGCCTGGGCGGAAGGATACCACTGTCATGGTTCGCTATGCGAACAGTATGTGTGACGCTGCTGTTATTGAACGGTAACAGCCAAACGCAATATTCTGGTGGGTTATGAGTGCAGCAGT
>LGRX02014233.1:25676-45507 GCA_001247695.2 Cymbomonas tetramitiformis | reverse complement strand
TCTCACAACTCATAAGGCACCACACAAAGACGAGAGGTAAACTGTTTATACCACGTACCAAACACGGGACCGAGCGGCCCTCTGCTCATACTTCCTACCATATACAGAACAGAGTAGAGTTATGCTTGTCCAACTCGCAACTCACAGGGCAGAACAAACTGTCGCTAGTACCCCATGACATACACAACATAGAGGAACATGCTGTTTATGCTATTTACAACACACCGAGCCAACAAGCCTGTTGTGTATACCACCCACAAGACCCAGAACCAAGAAACAGGGGGACTAGGGCATTCACAACACATAGGACAAAAAAGCCTGCTGACATTGCTACCCTTCACACAAAATACCCTGCGGAAGGCAACACATGTTACTCACCACACACAGATACATATCCACAATATTTATGCCAGTCAGCTTACACGGGACTTCGAGACCTGCCACACATGTTACTCTTCATGCGCATAAAAGAGCAGATTGCTTTCCCTGTCAGCCACCACAAATGGAGCACAGAGGTGGGAAACACATGCCACTTCATACACACAGGAAGGCTCGGTACACTGCACATGCCACCCTCATCATACAGGAACGAGTGGCCTTCCTCTTCCAACACTCACTGCACAGGGGAAAAAGTGGCCGGTTGTGAAATGTCCGCCATAGTGCGGGGGTTGCACCGGGTTTCAGATGGAAACACTGCCACCGAGCCTGCACCGGCTCAACCGAAAGAAAGATTGAGTCTCCTAAAGTCTCCTAGACATGGTATAGACCTTTTGCCAATAGAGTATGGTATGGAAAGGATTGCTGCCCATACCACTCACTGTACACAGAGTAACTCAGAACCCATGTTGTTCAACACGGGTTGCTTTAACACTACACCGACACTTTGTTGCACACTCAATGCATTCGAAAACAAGCCTACAAATGTTAATGGTATCTTGCCACTGACTGTCTCCTTCAAAACAAACAGTCTCCCACAACACAGTGCACCAAGGGAAAGACTGCACCGGTCACACACGAGACACAGAAGAATGAGTCTGTTCCCCCATGCCACTCGCTATGATGGGCATAGAAAAGAGTTCATTGGTGGCAATGGCACCCTTTCACCGCCTGATTTACTTCCTATGCATGGGAGGAGGAGAACTGAAGCATGTGCAACACACTACATACAGGCCATAAGAGCTGACTGTAACTGCCAACTGCACCACACAAAGTCAAGAGGCAAGCTGATCATATCACGTACTGAGCACGGGACCGAGTGGCCTGCTGCTCATACCTCCCGCTACACACAGAACAGAGCTGAGTGCTGCTGGTGCAACTCACAATTTACTTCCGCTTCCAACACTCACTACACACGGGGAAATGCAGCTGTTTGTGAAATATCTGCTGTATTGTGTTGGTGGCACCAGGCTTCAGATGGAAACTCTGTTACCGAGCCCGCACCGGTTAAACCTAAAAAAAGAATGATTTTCAAAAAGTCTTTCAGACATGGTATAGGCTTTCTGCCTTGGGAGTACAAAGTTAAGGGCCCGGACAGCACAAGCCTCCCATGTGAGTGCTCTGGGGGCAGCCCACGGTCTACCCTCACCCCCAACACAACACCTCGAACACGGAATGACCAAACAGGCCATCATGCACACAGCACCTTGCACAATGTTTACATATGCTTTATGACTCGGCATCCGAACAACATGAAGGGTCACGGACAGAACACTCTTATCACTTTATGCTCTGTGTACAGTATTAGGCAGGGGTTATTTAACTGTCACACAATGTATAGTAAGCTCACGAGCTCTGTACCTTTAGCATTACCCTTGAACCACTTTTGCATTGAGCACCATGCTCTTTGTATTAGAGGATCACTCACCCGTTTGCCACAAAGTAGTACTCACCATGAGTTTTGCTTGCAGGAAAACGATGTACCATGTGATCTATGTGGGAGAGCCATAGAGCTCCTTGATGGAGAAATGGCATATTCATGCGGACTTTGCACATATGATACACTCTGCATTGGGTGTATTGACTGCTGCCGCAAGTGCCACACATGGGTATGCACGGGGAGCTGGATGGGAGGCACTTGTGGCCAACATTTCACTCATGCCGTAAGAGAAGAAGAATACACCATTTGTGCAGCCTGTGAGCAATTGTCATAGAGAAAAGAGCTATAGGAACAATAAACAATAGAGATGCCAAATCGAAAAACAGAAAGAATAGTGTACTTACATTTATTTCATGTATAGCTATTCTAATTAATTACACACTCACCAGTAAAGGTAACTGTCACACACTTAACACACAAGGAAAAGATAAAAATAAGCACCGGAAGCCCCAGTATAACACAAAACGTGCTAAATCTTGTATGCACACACATAAGTATCACTGCAAGTTGATATTGGAGCATGTCACACAGGAAGGAGTCAAAGGAGGTGGTACCTTCCTGGCCGGGAAAACCAACCTGGCGGATGAGGATGGCCTGAAGCAGCTGGCTGAGGCTTTCAAGTCGGGGGAACTGACCAATGAGATTGACTTGACCGACCTGTTGACTGAACCAGCGGAACTCAGAGGTCAGATGAGGTTTTTTAGGAAGACGGGAAGGAGAATGATGGGCATTACTGACAAGGAAATGGAAGCAGTAAAGAAAGCTGTGAAGGAAACAGTCCAGAAGGCAGGAGGAAACCCCAGCTTGATCACAGCCACGGCCCTGACATATGGACTTGGAAAGGCACCCTTTGTTCTGATTGCTAACATCGATATCGAAATGGTTCAGCCAGTGTTTGATATGATTCAGCTGGAGGCACAGGGAGTCACCTGGGGGATTAGGGCCCACAACATTGGGAACCTCTATCAGGAAGCCCGCTTCTCCTGGAAGCCTATGAGTAGGAAAGGGGCTCAAATGAGGATGAAGGCAAAGGATGCGGAGAGATATTTCTGGATGCACCCCGCCACGAGCATGCTGGTGGAAGAGGTGGTATTCACATATGACCGTCTCCACCCTACTACAGATGTTCACCAACTGGTACGACCCGCCTATAAAACTTGCCTGAAAGCAAAACTTGAAGCCATAATTCAAAAGAAGGCGGGGTCACTCACGATGTTAGGCATGTTCATTCCAACAGGGTTCAAAGATGAAAGGACAATCACACCACAAGAAAGGGAATTGGCACACCCACTGACAGTAAAAAGGAACCAGCATGTGAATCATTGTAACCTTCGGACAAGAAGTCATTTGATTGGGCTCTTCGTTGACCAGGTGCTCTACCTGAAGCTCAAAGCAAACGTTGAGAAAGGCGGAGATGGGTCTGTGAACTCCTCTGATGACCCCGCAATGATTCTCAGCTTTCCCACTGAGATAGTCTTGGGAGGGCTTGGGACACTGAGGCTCACCTATTTTAATGGCTTTAACTACTGCATGTCGCCTACCCATGACGACCAGCCTGAGGTGTCGAGGCTAAACCACATCCAGTGCATGTGTTATTCACACAGAATGATGCTTCAGGCTCCGGGGGACGGGACAGCTACCCCTACTCCTAAGAAGCAGGACAAGAGGCCCCGCACCACTCCAGGAACTGACAAGGAGGCTGCAAAGATGCAGAAGCAATTCATGGACAACATGGAGAAATGAGACCAGCCACAGGAATAGAACCAGCTTGTAGCCACGAAAGAAGCACAAGCAGGTTAAGGCAGACAATTAATAGAAGCCTAGGAAACAGACATCCTAAAAACTATTTGTTAAGCACCTGCCCCGTGGGAACCCCGTTGCATAGCACGGTGACAATGCAGACGGGGGACCGCCCAGAAAACCCCGAGCCTGGTGTAATTTGTAAAAGCTTCTGCTGCTGTAAATGGTGTATAATTGCTGCCCAAAATGACGGTGATCCCATAATGCAGAGTGACGGGGAGGGGGACTTTTTACGGCGCACGAAGCAACGAAGGGGCCTCAGGAACGGTGCAAGCTTGGAGCAAAGGAGCTCCCCAATAGAAGGTATGGCAACCGTTACCCTGCATATCATAACCTACTTACTTTATGCCCGAAGGAAACAACTGAGGGAAGCTTTTACCATAACACAAGGACCTATAGTTATGCTCTTGCACACAATATGTCACCTTGTAAGGAAAAAACCAAGACAAGGAAACCAGATTAGGCAAGGACCAAGGACATTCATCAGATGGGCTCACAGGAAAACCAAATACAGGTTACAATACACGGGGAAACCCCAGAAAAGGTCTGTACTAACCAAAGCCCAAGCTGCATCAGGGGAGTTTATTACAACACAAAGAACTTATAGCAGGACCAAATGGAAGACAATTAAGGCAAGATTCAAGACAATGAAGGATGCATCAGGAAGAACCATCACAACACAAAGGAGGGGAAAACGGACCAACTATGAACTGAGCACACATATGCATATACCTGCAAGGAAAGAACTCTGTAAGACACTATCAGAAAAGAAACAACACTCACACATCCACACAGAAGTAGACAAACCCAATAACTATGAACAAACAAGGAATCCCAGCCAACTGGAATCGAACGCAACAAAATCACCTACCAAGATGTTAGATACTATACACCCTGGAAGCAGTATGACCAAATTGCCATTTACCAGGAGAGAGATCATAAGGGGAAAAGGGGGACAGCTCACTGAGTCACCAACCTTAAACAATAACCGGCTTGAAGCAGAAGCAGTTTACAATGGAGAAGGGATTGACTCGGATCAGCTCGATGAAGCTCTCAGACTACAGGACAAAAGCTCGATCCCCCCCATAGGCTATGATGAGCTCCTTTCAAATCTGGAAACCGGGGAATTAAGTTTCTTACACCTCATTAGAAAAGCATTGGGCAAACATCTGAGGACCCACTTTGGGGTAAGCAACGGTGAACATTGGAGACTCATAACACTTCGAATCACAACAGAACAACATATAGAAGCCTATATCTATGATTCCCTTGGAGCAATGACAGCAACCGAAACACAAAGCAAACTCGAAGGGGCGCTCTCCGCCTGGTTGCATGCCCATCATAAAACCATGAAAGGGAAGAGTTGGAATGTAGAGGTATCAACTTTCAGACAACAATTGGATAATCACACTTGTGGGATATGGGTTATTAGAACAGCGGAGAAATGGAGGCAATGGTGTGATAGGAGCGGGCACATACCATTCTTCACCTATTTAAAAGAAGGAAACACTGAAGGGGAGCACCACAGCTCTGAGGCTACATTACACATCCAGGACTTACAAGAAGAAATTCAAGATAGGATTACTCAACCCAAGGATGCAAGAGAGAGCATCAATAGCGACATTTCAAAATACAACCCTGTATACAGTAGGAAAGGATTCATCTCCGTAACCAACATTGAGACTCTGTGCAGAAAGCTGAAGCTAGACTTCACTTGTACCAACAACGAGCATATTCTTCATGAAATGATAAACGGGAGCCAAAAGGAATATAACAATAACACCAACAAACTTCCCCAGACAAAACACCACACCTATATCCATCACCAAAGTCAGGAATGGACATTGGCAATACACCTGAAACATAAGAACACCGTCCTCCTAATCAAACCTTTCACAAAAATGGGAAAGGAAAGTCATGACAATGAGACACCAGTATATAAACACTTAGGCCTCAGATGTGAGATTGATGCTCAAAACAAAGGCCTCCTTGTCCTCCACACAGCAGTTAAAATTCAGGAAATCCTTCAAAATCTCAGATATGCAGGAGAGCACCAGTTAGAAAGAGACATCATAAACAGCATGACCACCTCCAACATCAAGTACCACCACGGTAACGGGAAATTCACCAGAAATGAGAAGTTAAACAACAGGGGAGCGGTAGCCATTATCAGGGAGCAGCTCAGATATGGGAATATAACCCCTGACAAAATAGCGCAAAACAGAGAACTCTGGGGAAATCAAGAGGTGGTTGGAGGCATAAGAGCAGGAAAAGTTACGGCTTCTAATGTTCAAAGCAAAAGGAACACTCCCAGAACCACAGGCCTGCGGCACCAGGCAGGGAAAAAACTGAGGAAGAAGATCCAAAATTGTGAGCGGACAAAAAACATCTTTTTCCACAAAAACCTTTATGGAACGGATGGAAGATGCATTAAGCAAAAGGCAAAGCACTCACGGAATGAGGCGGAGAACATGCGGCTGCAGGACCTACAGAGAGCCCAAGGGAGAAAGGAACATATTATAGTAATGGGAATGAACATGAGAGGCCTGAGACACACAAAAGAGGACCAGGACAGTATGATAAAACTAGAGACCATCTGCAACTTGGTGCTAGACAGAAAAGCACACATCATATGTGTCTCTGAGACCAAGATCTCAAACACAAGTTTGCCAATGGTCAAAACCTTGATGTCCCAAAAAGGTCTGAGCTTTAGAATTTCACACACGGATGAAAAGGCTAGTATAGGGTCCCTCATAGTATGGAATCCCAAGGATATTCCGCTGACACCCAATGCAACTTATGTTGACGGGGTGCAAAAAAGGTCAGTTATGATTCGGTTTACGGGCATAAAGGGTTTCTCATTTTCGGTGGCAAGCGGGTATATGAACGATGCCAGCCTCAAAGAAGAACAAGAGGATTTCTACAAAACACTTAAGGATTGGGCAGCCAAATCAGGCGACAACAGAAACAAGGCGCATATAGAAATAGGAGACAAAAACTGCACACTGACCCAGAGCCAAAGGATAACAAAAGGTCAGCAGATGTCGTATAAAGACCACCAGACAAAGAATAAACACCTCTTAAGTTATTTCAATGATGACAGGACAACACTAACAGAACTCGTCACACATATGCACCCCGAATGTAATGAAATATTCACAAGGGTTGTAAACAACAGCTCAAAAGCAAAACTAACTCATATAATGGCAAACAAAGGAATGGAAGATAGAACAGCTGCTGCTGGCTGGCTCGAAATAAACCCATACATAATTTCGGACCACGGAATAGTCTGGGCTCAGATTGACATCAGAAGAGAGCAGATACAACCCGAAAAACTGAAACATACATATACAGAAGAAGCACGCATGAGTGGAGCAAATGACACCACCCATGACAAGTACCCTGGCTTCCCAGTCAGACTGGAGCACACACAGACAGTAAGAGACACTAAAAAGCTCACTAAGGCTGCGATTGCCAGATTACTGGGGGAAAATGGATACACCATAAAGCATTTTGCAAATGCAAGCATCGAACAAAACAATGCAGCACAAGCAATAAACACTGTCTTAGGTGACACCACAGACTACAATATGAAAAAGGAGGATATTCACGGAGACAAACTAAAAGAAAACTCAAGCACATGGAAGGGGAAGCTGACGAGCACAAAAGGTAGCATAAAGTGGCATAACAAAACCAAAGAATGGTGGATACATATGAACTCACCCTGGAATTCTGCACACATCAGGTCTAGGGGCAATGGCATGCCAGAGGGCGTGACACAGCAGGGGTACACAAAAATTGGTAATCTTTGGAGCTTGAAATTCCCAATCAATTATGGGAAAAAAGATGTCTTAAAATACCTTAAAACACACTTTCATTTGGGGAACACTGAAGTCTTAAAACTCGAAGGACCTAAGGAGCATGAAGAAGGGCACATATGGGACATCTGCATGCATCAGAACCTGCAAGCAGAGCACTGGAGTCATTGTGGCAAACCTCTATTAGCACTTGACAAAAACAAAGCATACAACTTCAAATATGCCACCGGGTGGAAAGCCTACACAGAAAGACTTCAAAAACTAGTAGACAGAAACAAAGAATCGGAGGGCAATAAAGAGAATATAGATAACTGTAGGTCCAGTGAAGAAGATACGGACCACACTTGGGACTTCATCCATGAATCAGCAAACACAGCGGCGTGTGCTGCATTTGGAACAAGGGGAAAAAAGATGCACAAAAGGCCGGTCCCATCAGCCACATCAAACTATCTATACAAATGGCTTCAGTCACTGAGAAAAGCACACCGGATGCTGGGAATGGCAGAAAATGAAAAGGACCTGGAAGCAACAGATTGCCTCATCAACACTATCCCTTGTGACAGTCTTCGCAGGAAGCCACAGGAAACGGCTGAGGCATGGGGTAACAGACTTGAGGCAAACCTGCCAACAGTCACAAAAGCATTCCAAGAGAGCAGACTAAAGGACATAAGATATTGGAAGCTCCGGGAGAAGGAAGAGATGCAATATTTGTTTGCAAAGAAGGTTTCAACCTTCTTGGACAGAGCCTTAGGAAACAAGAAAGGGATGGAAAAGGGTGCAGCACCAGAATATGATGATAAAGGTGAGATACCGCCCACAGCAAATGAAAGGAAGCAAGCCATCCTAAAGGAATATAAAGAAAACAAACTTTTTTCCACAAAACCCGAAGCACCCGAGCATCTGCCGCCATGGCTGAGATCAATCTTAAAGAACAGCCCCAGACTCCCCCAGCATGTCATTGAGCAGCTAGCAGAACCTATACTCATGAAGGAGCTGGAGGCAGTTTATGGAACATGTGGAGTATCCACAGCCCCAGGCCCATCAGGAATGCATTATGCACAATGGATACAAGGACCCCAAAACCTCCAAGAACTCATACTCGAAATGTTTAACAACATCTTGAGAACAGGCTCCTTTCCAAAATTAGCTAAAGCAGGTTTCATTCAGCCAATCCCCAAAGATCCAAACAAACCATGCACATCAGATAATTCCAGACCACTCACCATGCTGGAAACAGGCATGAAGTTGTTTAACTCCATCATTGCAAACAGAATAAAGAAAGCTTTATCCAAACATCCAGTTCTCTTCCCAATTCAAGATGCTTTCCTGCCCAATAAAAACATTGAAGATTCATTGCAAGTCCTAAATGAAGTTATTTCCGATGCTAACAGATTCGACAAGGAACTGCATGTTGTCTACTTAGACCTTAAACAAGCCTTTGACCGAGCAGAATTTTGGATGAGCAAGCTAGCACTTGAGAAAATAGGATTGCCTGAAAACATTATCACAATCATTTCGGACATCACATCCGAAGCATCACGATCAGTCCTCACATCTGAAGGCATGACAGATGAATGGATGCTCGAATGCGGGGTGCCTCAAGGAGAAGTCTTAAGTCCCCTCAGGTTTGTGGCAATTATGGACATTCTAGCCATCTGGCTGGCAGAAAGGGCAAACGGTAAAAACCCCATGAAACAGATCTATGGGTATGCTCTAGAGAAACCGAGAGATGCCACCAGAAACCCGGGAGCAACATCACCCCAGAAGAACAGGAAATGGTTGAACATGAACTCACCGCCCAACATCTTTGCCAGATTCTTCTGTGATGATATTATCTTGATAGGGAAATCAAGAGAGGAAGTACAGGACATGCTCGGGGTGATCAATGAGTTCATGAGGTTCATAGGGATTCCCATTAATGCTAAAAAATCAAAATACTCTCACAGGAAATCCATTAGACAGAGGGGGAAAGCAGATGAACGGAACACCGGATTGGAAAAGAAACTCATGTCCGGAGGTATGTTGAAAGTCGAAGAGGGAGAGGAAGGGCCCAACATATGGTCTGAATGGCTTCCACCCAAGACCCCTACATATCTTGAATATAGCAACAGAACTGAAGCAAATCGATACCTAGGGGTTTGGTTTGCGCTAGATGGCGGATGGGAACACCAAAAGCAGATGCTTATGGATAAGCTCACTCAAAGCTTACTGTCTGTTCAAACACAAACATTGAATTTGAACCAGCTCCGCTACATAATCAATGCGGTTGTTGTACCAAGAATGGCATATCCTTTGAAAGTTACATCGATTATCTGCACGGAAACAAATAATGTAGCAAAAGAAATAGATGGCACCATAGCAAACTTCATCTTGAGATATTTAAACTGTCCCATAGACACAAACCATCAAGTAGTTTGGACACCGGCCGCACTAGGAGGACTGGGGATTGACAGCGTAACTGACATTGCCCATGCTACATGCATCACGGAAACCTTAATCACATTATGCAACACAACAGAATTCGAATATTGGAGTGACCAGATCATACACGGCTTACACCACACACCAAATGCACACCTGTACAGAGAAAACAGTAGCACATGGAGCAGAATGGCAAGTTATGTCATGGAGAGAGAAGCAAGGGAACTCAAAATCCAGGGTTCCCCCTTATCCCACCACCTTCCCTTCAAAAAAGCCACTGACAAGAGTGGGAACTGGTTCAAAAGGGTGAGCTACATACTGTCGAAATATGGCTACTCTATTGACACAAAGCATTCCACTCTTCAGGATTACGAAGAATTACAGACCTTCCTTTACTCATCACTCCCGAAACCTGTGTATGAGAAGATAAGTATGTTAGTGGCCACACGGAACCTTAGATACATGGGTTCCTTCCTTCAGCCATGCGGAGGGCTTATGCTCAATTGGGAAGAACTACGGGCAAAGCATAGTCTGCAAGGAACAGAACCCCCAGCATGGTTTACAGCCCTTCAGACAGAAATCACATGTGATGAACCAGAAACAGAATTGCGAAAGGTCAAACCAAAATACAGAGACACTCCACAGGCTCCGGAAGAGGGTATGATGTGCTGGAAAGGGACAGGATTGGGCCAGGAAGGGATAGAATTAGTCGAAGTCAAGAGGCTTGACACTGGCTTAGGTACCTTACAATTGAAACAGTACACCAAGGATCAAGAAGGGACATACAGACCGGACAGAACAGGACCGAAGGCCTTACTAGTTAACGAGTACCAAATACTGCAAGATGGTACAACCTTGATGCCGGCGGACCAAAATATTTTGAGAATGAATTCCAACAGTACAGCAAGGATCAACACAGGTGAAGGTTTGGGAGCCGAGATATACTTAGCATATGTTGAAAATAGGCTCAAAGACCTTTTCAGAACAAGATGCAACAACTCATGTGCAGCGGAGAACAGTGAGTTTAGCTGCCCGAGTGCATCAGAAGATGAGGACCAGGGCATGCACGATACTGCGAATCAAAGGGTTAGCTTTGATTTTGCAAGTGACGGATCGCTCTACAAAAGCTCATCTTATGCAAGTTGCGGAGCAGCATACATGAGATTTGAAAACGGAGACACAACACCATTTATGAGCAAACACAACATACCAAGGGAGACGCCTATCACCTCACCTACGGCAGGAATCATAGATAACATCCATAAACCTAGCTCCACCACTGCAGAAATTTTGGGTCTTAGAAAGCTGCTTCAAGATCGGAAACATGAAATCCTGAACACCTTGGTTCCCCTTACTCATGTAATTGATTCCATGGCAACTATCAATGCTGTAAACCGTGACCCTGGAATTTTAAATGTCAGGGACCTCATGCAAGAGCCAAACAGAAGGGACTTGGTAGCCATTAGACTGATTTTGGAAGAATTAGGATTCTACAATACAACAGGACAAGAGAAACTTTTTATTAAATGGATCAGAGGACACAATAACGATAGACTCCATGACAAAGTAGACAGAACGGCCAAAAGAGCGGCATTCAGATACAGCGGAAGACAACTTAGATTCGATGAAGACGGAGATTTAGACTTTTCTCTCCTGTTTCATGAACAGTCTGTAACAGGGGGCATCAGGAATCATATTAGGAGGCTCCAAAGATTGAGCCACCACAAGAAATGGAAAGACATGAATGGACAAGGCAGAGCACTCAGACTATTGGAAGAAAACCAAGTGAAGCCAATTAAGGATATTTCAAAAATTGCATCCAAGTATTTTACGGCCTACAGGTGCAGAGAACTCACAGGCCTGCAAACATCCCCACACAGAGCACACAGGATGGGAATGGGAGAAAGCCCGATCTGCCAGAAGTGTGGCACAACATCACTATGCACCTATAAACATATCCAATTGAACTGCTCAGGAGAAGGAAATGAACTACATCAGTTAAGAGAAAGCCAACAGGAGGAAATAAAAGAGACCATTAGAAAAGCCACTGCAGGAGACCCGAAAGTGATAATAGAAGGCAGAAACACTAGGGGTGGCACCACCAGAGCTGCTGAGTTTTTTCCCCTAGCAGAAATAGACAGGGACCTAACAGCCTCCAAACCGCTTGCTGCCCTTCCAGAGGCTAGCATGTATAGACTATCTAATACCAGGAAAGGTACCGTTGCAGTAGCTGCTGCACCCACCGGCATAAACGACGACGGGTGTCACACTTTCCAAGACCTACAGTACATCAAAAAGAAAGAATTCTGGAAGTTGGTTGAGTGGCACAGGCTGACAACTGATACACCTCAGACATCGATCAGTAACTACACACAACGGGCCAATGATATCCACTCAGCGCTTATAGCGTGCAATACTGAGTCGGGCGACCCGAAGAATTGTTATGCAATAAGAAGAGATTTATTAGACATTATCATAGATGAGAGAGGCCTAGGAAAGGAGGGATGTGAACTTTTCTGTAACCCCGTTAATTCACACCCAGGAATCAAATCAAGAAGGTGCATTCCTACGGCAGCAATGAAAGAGGCGCTGAGACCCTTTTGCCACAAAGGAAAAATAGGATGGGATGGACTTGCAAGAGATGCATATATCAATAGTGTTACTGGAAAAGGGAAAAAGGTCTATGGAAACCCACCATTTGATGGTGGTGTCCTTAGGGAAGCATCTGCTGTTATGCAGACACTGTCCCGAGGCTTAGAGGCGGCCAAGACTTCAGAAGGATTCGAAGGAATTTGGATCCTGCCGCTATCTCCAAAGAACCTCAAAAAGTGGACGGAAAAAGGTTTTAAGTTAATCTTCAAATACCCAAGGGGGACCATACCGTTCATCCCACATGATTATTGGTCGGGTAAAGGACCCTACACAATGCCAGGGGAGGGTTGTTACAAAGATAAGTACTCAGATGTAGTCATATTGTCCATTGATAGTGAGAGCATGGGATGCCCCGTTAGTAAGAAACTTGACAATGATAAACTGCAATATAAGCTGTTTCAATGGTTTCTTAATGTAGTTCCGCATAAAAAGATTACCCCAAAACTGCTTAAAGAAACGGGCCTGCACCCGGACATGATTGAGCAAGCCCTTAATGAGAGAGATTGTCTGTTGCCGCTTCGTTTATGCCCGTGGGTTGGTGGCAGGAATAATGGGGAGCAACGAGATCAGTACCCTGGAGCACACCTGGATGGCGAGCACGGGAAGGCAGGAGGAACCCCATTTCTTAATGCAGTGGACTGGCCAGAGGAACTTGCTATCATGGGGTATTTACCAGAGGGTTTTGGCAAAGTCTTGAAAGGGATCGGGGTCCCACACCGTGGGGTGAAAACACTTTTGAAAAAATTGTCTAGGATGTGTAGGCGTCATGCGAGGGAAAGATCCATATTACATGAAACGGGAGTCATACCTGAAAGTGACACCATAGAGGAAGCGCCCAGCATTCAAGAACTATGCACAAAAAATAGGAAAGAAAATGAGGTGGTAAAGGCCGCAGGGGAAATGCTAGGCAACTATGTAAACCCCCACCCTTCCCCCAGCCCCCATGGGGCTAGGGCCCCGTAGGGCTCCGGCTCTGCGGGGTTACCACTGGCCCAGGGGCCGGAGCACCCGTGGGCTTTTTCACTTCATCACCACCACCGCCCACTCCGCTTCCATCACCATCGTGCATCAGCTCCGCGGCCCTCTGATGTTTTTTCCGACGCTGGTGGCGGACACGCTTAATTAGTGCCTTGTCACCCATGCTTCCATGCTCTGTGGAATGCTTCCTGCCTTGCAGACTGTCATGTATGAGGGGAACAGACTCGAGTAGATCGTTCCGAAGGCATTGCCTTACTCATCGACGTAAATGTTTTATTATTATTATACTGAGCACGTTTTAGGAATTCCACTTTGTCCAATCTCTCATCGCAAGAAAACAAAAGAGCTCGAAGCTCCTCATCGGGCAAAATATCTGCGAGAGCCATCGCGGAAAAAAAGATCCGTCAAAGTAAGCGAACGCGCAAATAAAAATGCCGATACCACTCAGCCGTAAATACCCGTAACTGCCGGACCGCCCAAGCGAAAGCGAGAATCAGACTCCGTAGGCCGCGACAAAGATGGCTACGCTCAAAATAAAGATAGTAGAGCGAATACGAAATAAAATTCACGCTAAAACTCACAATACGCAAGCGTAAAGTGGGACCAAAACTTGTTGGAAACAGCACAGCAGCCACGGGGAGAACGCTCCCGGCGAGATAGAACGAACTCAATAATTGATAAACATACGGGATATATACCCTGACTGACACAAGCAGAGTCGCCGAAGATGATACACCGGAAGTGACACTTGACAGTACGGAACATGTCACCGTGCCAATTCCAGCACAACGCATGTGTTTGTGGGTGGCGGCACATCTTCAACAGGCATAGTAGGATAATAAGTTAATAACACTCTCATCAATGTTTTGGGTTCGTGGCGTGTCAGCGGGGGGTGAGAATGTGGTAGATTCGTAGATTCAAATTTCCAGAAGTGTTGGTTTGTAGTTCCACGCCGTTTCAGTATTCAGATATGAAACGCGTTTTTATTTTTTTCATTTCATTTTCATTTTTTCTTCAATTTAGAATTTTCAGATAAGAGATTTGAGCATACCATGCCATGCCATGCCATGCCATGCCATGCCATGCCATGCCATGCTATGCCATGCCATGCCATGCCATGCCATGCCATCCACCTGCTGGCATGGTTGATGGTATGGATGGCATGGCATGGCATGGCATGGCATGGCATGACATGACATGACATGACATGAACCCTTGTCCGCAGACGTGTCATCCGAGTTGGACCAACCAGAGTGTACTCCATTTTTAGCAACGCAAGACAAGACATGAGAATGATGATGACTGAGTGAACCTTCCGCGCATCTACTGATCTAGCGCAGGAATGGGACGTTCCTACCGGTTTCTACCGGTTTCTACTCTTTATACTGGACGGTTCAGTTTTCTAGGGGTTCCCCTTCTGAAGCAATTGCAAAGCTTCCCTTTGCTGGAGCAATCATGATGTTATATCGAAAAATTTCGACGTTTTTGCTGTCTACCGTGTTGGCGATGCTCTCTGGCATCCACGCAACTGGACGCTTTCCCGAACCAATGGTGTATGACTCAATGGAAGTACACCCGATCGCGGGCAAGGTCTCTCACGCTGAACTGGAATCGATCTCAGCGCGCGTACCTCGCGGCAAGGAAACGCTCATATTATCTTATCATAATTTAGATAACCCATCTCAGGTAGGCTCATCCTCAACCACACTGTCTCCACGCTGTGCCTCGCGTGGTGTCTCCGTGCCCTGTGAGGGGTGCGCTGGCACTATCGTCCAGCTTCAGGCTGAGGACCTTTTGTGCCATGATGGAAACTCATTTCAAAACTCAGATCAGAGATTTGTGATATGCTTATTTGGCAGAAGCCTGAGCTACTTTTCGATCACTTGATGATGGGTGCCACGGGACATGCGGTCGGAAAGTTCAGGGTAGCGAACGAGGAGATACTTCAGCAGTTGCACCACGGCGTCTTCTCGAAACAGGTATGCACAGGTTATACCGCTGCGCTACGGCCATGCTGCTCTTTCTCTTGCAAGCACACACCATACAAGCGTTGATGCGGCACGGGAGACCAGACTCTCCCCTTCTGGAGCTGGTCTGTTGCACTTGACGCAGGCTCTCTCCCTCCCTCCCTCGCCAGTTCTCTTGAGACCGGCTATCGAGGAGCTCGCCGCCAACGGTTCACTGGCTGGCACCAACATTTGTCAGCTTCTCGGTTGGGAATCCCTTCCAGGCACTCAACATAATGAGGGCGTCTGGTTTCGGCGTCTCACCCGAGCTCGTGTCCTCGTGGTTTTTCTTAGGTGGTTTCGGCGGCATGGGTACCGGGGTTGCAGAGTACACTCTGTTCTTTAGCGGTTATGCTGAGGGCAGCGGGAACAACAAGCTCGTGCAGCTCTTCAATCCCTCGTGTACAGACGCGGCCCTGGAGGAGTATACCCTGCAGAGGACCATCAACGGGGGAGACCCTTCGGAGCACCCCCTCTCCGGGACGCTGCGCGCAGGGCAGCTGGCCAGGTTTTGCTACACGGGGTTCGAGAGCTTCGAGTGCACCGAATACGATACGTTTTTCAGCTTCAACGGCGACGACGCCTTGGCCCTCTTCCACAACGACGTTCAGGTACATGTCGCTCGCACGGGTGCCCGGAGAGTCGAAGGTTTCACGCTAAAATGCTCGGACGAGGGGGTGTTCCTTTGGCCAGCGTGTTGGGACAGTGTGGGGACTGGGACATCTGGGATGTGCAAAGCTCGCGCGTCGTTCTCGAGCGAGTCCTTTTGGAGGGACGGCATCTGTCAATTCTGGTGCAGATAGTAACGCATTGAGCTGCTGCCAGCGCCATTTGCGTCAATACTGTTTTGGAAACTTTGCACTTTTGTTTCTTTCACGCGAAGCTTCGGAAGGAGCGTAGCATTTATGCGGCATTCTGCGGGATGCCGCATTTGAGTATGATAAGAGGTGGCTTCCACACACAGCCCTCGCATACAGGGCAATTCGACCGGAGATCGGCGGACTGCGCCAATGGTCTGTCACATGACGAACGGCGGCAGAGGGCATTTTATGGTCATTTGGTGAAGCATGTGCACTGCGTTGCCTGCTGCAGGTGGACAGCATCGGAGTGCTCGGCGAGGATCCGGGAAGTGGGTGGGCTGTGGCGGAGACTGCTGCCGCTACGAAAGACCACACGATCGTGCGCAAGGCGGAGGTGGTCGGCGGCCAGGTGGACTGGTCAGTGTCCGCGGGGACCTCCGCGGCGGACTCGCAGTGGGTCGTCTACTTGAAGGACGACGTAGACGTGTTGCTTTGCTTCACCACGTCGCAGGCGTGTGGTCATGAGGACCAGGAGCTTGAGGTACGCAATCAAGGGATGGCTTGCAGATTGTCCTACTCTCTCTGCTGTGGGCAGCTTCCGACGGGTTGCAGCTCGATGGGTGCACGCGAAGGCTGCTGGGGGCTTTCTACCACTACGACCACCCTTTCTACGACCACCCTTTTCTGATCGTGGTGCAATCCTGGCCTTCGTCGGTTCTCCCGGCAACACACGTCGTGCGTTGCGGTCCGCTGTGTATGGTCTGCTCTTGCATCACCGCCGCGCCTTATCATTCTTTAGACTTCCGGATGGCCATATGGTACCAGGCACCCATGTTGTACTAAGTGTTCCAATGCCTAATGGTACCGCCAATTCGGAACACACGAAAAACACGGTCTTGACCAGCAGCAACTTCGATGGGGACAGGTGTGGGGGCCTGAGACGGTACGCCGGCATAGCGAAGCCTTCTCATCTGGGTGCGACCCTTCTATGTGCATGCGAGGCCTGCCGGGACGTGGTATTCATCGCTTCGTGGTTTTTGGTTGGTCGGGGGTTGGTGACAGGTGTGCGGTGGTGGCAGCCAACCCCCAGCTCCGTCCCCGCCTCCTCCCACCCCTTCCCCTCCCATAGCTCCTCCCTCTCCTCCCCTTGTCCGCCAGGGCCTCCTCCCCTTCCCACCCCTCCCCCTCCGCCCCCTTTCAGCCCCCTGGCCTCCTGGTACAAAAACTGTTGCTGTGGTCAACAGCACGTCACCCACAGAGTCTGCAGTTGAGCTCGATTCGGCCATCAACACCTTCAGCATCGAACTTGTAGAGGTGTGCCCATGCAGTGCGCAGTCTCGGACCTCAACCGTAGCTGCCCCTCGGTTCCGTCACTTGACAACAGAGGCTACTTTCACGTCCAAAGCCTCCGGGTCCTCCGCATAGACCCGCAGGCTCATAGGAATCTGGAGATTTGAGTGGTGATGATGTTTCGCAATCGGTGCCTAGCCCTAGATTGACGTGCGCAGTGTAGAGATGCCTGAATCAATATGGATGTACAGCGGAGGCTGCAAACCCGCTTGTCTTCCCGAGTTCATCCGGTGGCCTCAAGACATCATAGATCTATGCAGACGCCTGCATAGTTGTTAAGGCTTGAAGGAGGCAGATCAGCGTGGAAGCCCGACTCATTCTCAAGGCACGGGGGGAGCGCAGATCTACGGGAACGTGCAACTCGACAGTGTGCTGCCGACCGTGACACGCAAGCTGCAGCTGCAGGGGATGGGGGGGCAGCATGCCATTGATGGCGTGTATCGAACGCAGCTGCTGGTGGTGGGCCGAGGGGGCAACCTCACCTTGACCAACCTGGCGCTGGTGAATGGATACGCCTCGCAAGGCGGCGCGGTGGCGGTGCAGGTGGGCGGGCGTCTGGCGGTATCAGGTTGCCTTCTGTCGCACCACTATGCCAGCGCACAGGGAGGGGCAGTGTATTTGGAAGGTGGGGAGGCGGTGGACATCGTATTGGCGACGACGGAGATGCACAACAATAGCGCAGCGCAGGGCGCAGGACTGTTACATGTGGATGACCTCGGCGGTGGCCAGGTATTGCCTGAGCCGCAACGGCACTAAAGCGTGCGAACCGGCGAGACCAGAGCAGAGGTCATGCATAACGAGGCACGGTCTCGCGTCATGCAGCTGAAGCTTAGGGCTTGTGGGCAGAGTTTTGATGAACGGAGTAGAGCGGAAGTGAGAGAGGGGGTCTCTGTGGACCTGCAGCTGGGGAAAGGATCACATCGCCGTCGGTCTCGTTCATAGCGACGTTGTGCTGCCCCATCTCAGAGAAGTGAGCGACACGGAGAGCTCTGAGGGTCAGGTTTTTGGTGATGCTCCAAGCACTTTGGGAGCAGATCTTCAGAACTGACTGAGACGTTTTTGGCATGGGGGGTCACTCCCGCAGCTGGTGGTGCAGGACAGCTATCTGCATGACCACGAAGGGAAGTACTCTCTCCTGGTGCTGTACGGCTGCGGGGCCGTGCGCATCTCCGGGAGCAGCACATGGCGCAACACGGCCACAGAGAGTGGGGCATTGGCTGCATGGAGCTCGTGCGCGGGGGGCGGCACACTGACTGTGGAGGACAGCGTGATCTCCGAGCACCGGAGCAGCGAGTACGGCGGGGTGCTCAACTTCGCCTTCTTTGAGGGGGGCAGCGTTGCGTTCATGCGCTCCTCACTGGTCGGCAACTCGGCAGGGCTGAGTGGGGGTGTGCTTGGAGCATACTCGTGTGCTGAGCTGAAGATCGTGGTGGAGGATACCATCATGGAGAACAACACAGCAGACAATCAAGGCGGCGTGTTCCAGCTGACGTATGGTTCCGACTCCCTGGTGGTGGAGAACAGTTCCTTCCGGTACCAGTGCCCCACTTTTGCTGCATCCTTGTGTTCACAGCCATCGATGCGAAATGGTTCGTCCTTGTGGCGTTGATCAGCGGTCTGCATCGGACCACCATTACTGCATTGCTTGTTTATGCTGCATTAACACGAAACGGGAAGTGTGCAAATCGCCATGGGAAGAATCAGAAGGAGAGAATCTTTGGGGGAGCGGCGCGCTCAGCTCTGGTCGCTTGTGGCCTGGACGGCGAGGGAGCGAGAGGCAACCGGAGAGGAAACTCTGGAGCGGTCACTCTGTTTTGTATGAATGTTGATTTCAAGAAAAAATTCCCCACTATAATGAAGAATTATCTAATTATTTTTATTCTCCAAAGCAAGCGAGCATGGAACGCAGTGATTGGCATCCTGCCTGTCACATGCACGCTTATTCCATTGGTCCATCCCACGTAATTCTCCTGCACCTAGCGCTCTCCGCTCTGACTGCGCCGCGTCACTCTCCAGCGCCTAGCGCTCTCCGCTCTGACTGCGCCACGTCACTCTCCAATACAGCGCCTAGCGCTCTCCGCTCTGACTGCGCCACGCCACTCTCCAGCGCCTAGCGCTCTCCGCTCTGAC
>LGRX02014233.1:0-23095 GCA_001247695.2 Cymbomonas tetramitiformis | reverse complement strand
TGCAGCACATGACGCTGCCCGTCAAGTGCACGCCTGCAGCACATGACGCTGCCCCTCGATGACGCGCCTGCAGCACACGACGCTGCCCGTCAAGTGCACGCCTGCAACATATGATGATTTCTGTGGCAGCTACCACCCTGCCTCGCGTTGTCTCGGCTCTCTCTTGATTGCAATCACCAGAGCACTGCACCAAGCTTCGGTTGGTGAGCCGACATTGGGTTGCGATCTTGGTTCCGGTCTTTGTGGACCATTGGATATCCGCCTTTCAGGGAGCATCGTAGGCGGCGGCACTCGGAGGGGGTTCGAGATCCGCGTTGATGGGAAAATCGTTCGTGCGCAGCTTGCGTTGGGGAGGGGGTCCCTCTCAATTACTTTCGGAAGCTGAGCTTCGGCCATGGGTGTGCATGCCCACAGCATTTGCCCTTCGATCATTTTTTTCATTGGACTGAAGGTGTGGTCGGGTGCCGTCTCCCCCACCCCCACCCAACCCTCCCTTCCCTGATGCCCACACCTCCTCGCTGCTCGTGCTCGGCAGGCTGAGCAGGGTGGAGTGATAGGAGTTTGGAACACCGACACATCGCTGCAAGTGCGGCGTAGCACACTGAACAGCAACTCGGCTGCCAGTGTTGGCGGGGCAATCTACGTGGAGTCGAAGTATGCAGGCCTTGCGGGGGTTGAGTTAGAGCAGCTCGAGATGAATGACAACGCAGCGGGTTCTGGAGCAGCGCTCCATGCTCGGGCACGCTCCTCCTTAGATGAATGCCCCATCCATAACACGCCTCTGGCCCCCTGTGAATTCTTACATTGGCCCTCCTGTGTGAAGATCGCATTTATATTTTCCCCCTGTGTGAAGATCACATTTACATTGGCCCTCCTGTGTGAAGATCGCATTTATATTTTCCCCCTGTCTGAAGATCACATTTACATTGGCCCTCCTGTGTGAAGATTGCACTTATCTTGGCCCTCCTTTGTGAAGATTGCTTTCATATATGTTCTCCTGTGTGAGGATCGCATTTATCTTGGCCCTCCTTTGTGAAGATTGCATCACCTCAGTGGCATCAAACATTCTCCACATGCATTTCTGCCTCTCTGCTTCTCTGCCTCTACTCGTGTCCGACATAGAGTTGGGAGTGCCTGCTGCTGACCGCCCCCCCTTGACGGAACGTGGAGCTTCTCGCGCAGGGCAGCGTGAAGTATGCAACAACAATGACGGAGTGCAGCGTGGCCCGGAGCCTGGGGGCTGCGGTGGAGGTGACGGGCGACCTCACTGTAGTTGCATGCACCTTTACAAGCAATGCCGCAGCCGCCGAGGGGGGGGCGGTGATGCTGGGCGAGAGCGGGATGGGATCGGTGCTGGTCGGTGACGGGTGCCTCTTCGAGAACAACTCTGCAGTGAAGATGGGTGGAGCAGTGTACGGCAGCCGCAGGGCAGGAGCCACTGCGGAGCTCAAGCTCTCTGCTTGCCGCTTTCTCGGTGCGGTTCCACGTTTTCCCAATGCATGGTTCTCACCAAAGCCCCCACAGCCCGTCACTTCTGCCTTCCAGTTCATCCGTTGACCCATCATGACTCGAGCCATGAGCAGTGGCGTTTCGTGATTCACAGTCATGAAGGCATCATGCGAGGTGTTGGTAGGTAACAAAGTCTCTGTGACTCACCCTCGCACGGACACGCGGCGGCCTCTGTCGAGTCGCCTTGGATGTGTCGCCTTGGAACATTCAATCGAAGTGACTACTCGCCCGCCCAGCTGGATGACGCACACTTGCACCCCCCCCACTTATTCTTCAGGTGATATTACAGTGTACCCTTACGCTTTTGTCCCCCTCCCCTGCACTGGGCTGGTGCAGGGAATACAGCGGCCAATGGGGGCGGTGCGGTGAGCTGGAAGGCCACGGCGGACGTGACCAGCCTGGTGGTGGGCAGCGTCTTCACAAACAACACCGTGACGGGTTCAGCTGAAGGAGGCGGCGCACTGCTCATCACCGGTGGCCAGGTGGCGCCTCCATGATACTCACAGGCACACGCGCCTGCTGTAGCAGCCGTGCAAATATGTGTGCACGTGGCTAATGGTGCTGATCACATACGGGCTTGAATAGCAAGATGCAAAAAGTGCTGAGGAGCTCTGAGTGGGTGAAATCGCGATTCGGCTTAGCACGGTGGACCTTCCCCGGATCGGCCTTGACGGCGACGTACAGCGTGCGAACATCACCTGATAGCAGCACCTGGCGAATTGACAGCAACGAGAAATTTGTCAACGAGAGACGCTTGCTGATTGATGCTGGCTCCTGCAGGCGGGATGGCCGTTTCACGTAGGCAACAGGAACGCCCCCCTCCTTGCAACGGCGCGATGGAGGACCAAATTGTATGAAGCAGATGACGGTAATGCCTCGGCTGAATGAACTCAGTAGTCACTCAGATTAACCGGGCAAGCGGATTAGTGAGAGATGTTGACGTTGCACTTGACATTTTCACCAAGCGTGAACGCTGTTGGGGTCACATGCATGCAGGGAATGTGGGTGGCAGGGTCTTCTGGTCAACCGTTCGCTTCTGAGCTCCAATAGCGTGGCAGAGATGCAAGGAGGAGCAGTGTACTTGGCCAACTCCAGACTATGGATAACCGCCTCTCGGATTGAGAAGAATTTGGCTTTCAAGGGAGGTGGCATGGCCTGCAATGGCAGTGATGACCGAACAGACGCCACCTTCGAGGTGCGACGATACCGCTGTGGCTAACAACTATGGCAAAAACTTATAGTGGGCTCCTTCTTGGCAGCCTGGGCCTTGCAGTGCGGTTCGTAGAGTCCTGAATCGTGTTTGGGCGCTTTCTTTATACATTTTGATATATATATATATATATATTTACACACATTGCATCATTTGAAGTACCCCAAAAGCGTTCCCCTTCCATCCTCTTGAGCATTGTTGGGCTGGCCTCGCTTGGCGTAGCTCACGTTACGCAGTGTGCCAACCTTCCGCCTCTGCTTCTGCATTTCCCCGCCTCTTCCACTTGAGGTGTTGGTCGGGCTACTGTCGGTTGGCATGCATGACACCACTTGGTGTGTGTCTCGCTATGCACCTTGTTTCGGTCCTTGAATGGGGTCGAGGGTGCTGCATGCGCATCGGCGTGATGAGCAGCGGGGAAAATGCCTGTTGGGTGTGGTGGGTGATATACTGTACGTATTGTGCAGGTAGGTGGCGTGGCGAGTATTTATACAGGCACCCTGAACAGTGTGGTGATCAGCAGCAGCACAGTGTCGCACAACACCGCCTTTCAGGTGCGACTGTACGCCTGCAGGCGATGTGTCAGGTGGGCTTAGGGTACTGTCGGGGGGGCTACCCGAAGGTTAGGCAGGCCAGGGGCGCGCGTAAGGGCAGTGCTGGGTGTCGAGTGGGTCGGTTGGGTCAGAGATGTGGTGCATACACATCACCGGAATGAGCAGCAGAGCAAAGGTCTCTGGGTGCGGCGGATGGCACACATTGTACAGGAAGGAGGCGCGGTGAGTATGGATGGTGACGGCTACTTCAGAGTGGTGATCAGCAGCAGCAACATCTCCCATAACACCGCACAGGTATGATTGGTGCTCGCGGGCGATGTGAGGGCCAGAAGTGAAACTGATAAATTTACGTTTCTGAAATATTTGTTCTATTAGAATACAAATACGTATATCTTGCTAGGTAGAGATGCGCAGAACAGGGTGTTGCCAGTTCCAAGAACCGACACGTCTGTTCAGCTCTGTTCCTTTTGCTCTTCTCACCGCTCCCGACCCAGAGACTCAGTTTTTCTTTTGGTGACTTGCACGGACAGTCTGGACATTCATAAAAAATGAGAATTTAGAAAGCACTCAGAAAGCATTAAATTCATTTAAACACTTTGCAAAACCATTTAATGAAATGTATTGCAGTGCCTGCCTCTGGCAAATGAGGATTCGAGCAAAAGAGAAATATAGTGGTTGCCATCGGGGCAAACACTGAGTATACTTGATTGGTGGTGATGAAAGTGATGCAATGCAGTCACACCCAATAGGTAGGCTGATGCTGGTGTCTCAGGGCAAATCGCACTCGCCAATGCTTTACATGGGGGACCTTGTGCATCCATCGGCCCGTGTATGAGACGAGCAGCTGAGAATTTGAAAACCATCTTCTTGTAAGTACTAAAGCATGCATTGTGTTCGGTGGATATTGTGCATGCCGGTGATATCGCACGGGGTTCGAGGTGTGGTGCATGCACATTACTGTGTTGAGCAGCAGGGCGGATGACTTTCGAAATTGGAGGGTGGTGCACACCGTGCAGGGGGATGGTGGCGTGGCGTATGTGCATGGCGGCAGCAACAACACGATGTCGTTCAGGAGCAGCACCATAGCACACAACACCGCACAGGTACTGCTGCATGCTTGCACTGCGGGGAGCAAGAGAGCTCCGAACAGCACCGCGGTGCCACCGACTGCAGGGGTTCTGCTGGAGAGCAGGGCAGCAGGATCGGGTGCGGAGAGACAGCGCCGGGTGACCAGTAACGAGTGGTTTTCATATCAATACCATGTCATGCTAGGGAACCGCCAGGCAGTTAGTTGTATCGGTGGGATCGGAGGTGTGGTGCATACACCTCATCGCGATGAGCAGCATGGTAAATGCCTTGGGGTGCGCCGGATGGTGCACATTGTGTAGACAGGTGGCGTCGTGAGTGTGAGAGATTGCAGTGACACCAACATGATGATCAGCAGCAGCGACATGTCACACAACACCGCACAGGTATGCATATTGTGAGGATTTCGAAGGAGCGCTGCGCACACGCTGAGCTGCCACTCCAGGCGGGCGGTGGCCGAGATGATGTTGTTGACCCGGCGGCCTTATTTGGGGAGCTCGGAGTATGTGGGTAGCACAGCAGTCGATGAACATGGTGATTGCCTTGATTTAAGTCTGTCACCAGTATGCATCGGGGGCAAAAATGGTGCTTGGCGAGCCCCAGGCCGGGGTGAGTGTGGCGCTCAATTTGTGTTACATCAAATGGTATTTTGATTAGATTGGAGTGGAAGGGAATTTGTGTGGTTTCATACTTTCGGAATCCGTAACTCCTGCTGCAGTAGAGCCGATGACACATGTAGGTCTGAGACGCAGAACAGGGTGTTGCCAGTTCCAAGAACCGACACGTCTGTTCAGCTCTGTTCCTTTTGCTCTTCTCACCGCTCCCGACCCAGAGACTCAGTTTTTCTTTTGGTGACTTGCACGGACAGTCTGGACATTCATAAAAAATGAGAATTTAGAAAGCACTCAGAAAGCATTAAATTCATTTAAACACTTTGCAAAACCATTTAATGAAATGTATTGCAGTGCCTGCCTCTGGCAAATGAGGATTCGAGCAAAAGAGAAATATAGTGGTTGCCATCGGGGCAACACTGAGTATACTTGATTGGTGGTGATGAAAGTGGTGCAATGCAGTCACACCCAATAGGTAGGCTGATGCTGGTGTCTCAGGGCAAATCGCACTCGCCAATGCTTTACATGGGGGACCTTGTGCATCCATCGGCCCGTGTATGAGACGAGCAGCTGAGAATTTGAAAACCATCTTCTTGTAAGTACTAAAGCATGCATTGTGTTCGGTGGATATTGTGCATGCCGGTGATATCGCACGGGGTTCGAGGTGTGGTGCATGCACATTACTGTGTTGAGCAGCAGGGCGGATGACTTTCGAAATTGGAGGGTGGTGCACACCGTGCAGGGGGATGGTGGCGTGGCGTATGTGCATGGCGGCAGCAACAACACGATGTCGTTCAGGAGCAGCACCATAGCACACAACACCGCACAGGTACTGCTGCATGCTTGCACTGCGGGGAGCAAGAGAGCACATCCGTGTCGAAATATTTGGCCAGTTTTAGGAAGCCAGGTACTCGCCTCGAGGTGATGGCCTCTAACCGTGGTCAGGCTCATTCTCAGGCGCGAGGCTATACGGCAGGGTGTAGGGACAGGCCAACGGACTAGCCGACGGGTGACCTTCAGGTAGGAGGCCAGAATCGGATGTTTGAACCGAGGCTGCCGCGAACATCGGTGGCCTAGCATGCGTGGGAAAGGAGGCAGCAATACACCGCATTGTAATGACTTGGAGCATTTTCATTACAGATAGACACAGTGTGCTTCGCCGAGAAGAAATGTACAACGTACAAATCCACGGACGAACATCGAACTAAAGCATCTGTGTTCGCAATTCAGATATCTTAGAGTAATATCCGATAACGAAACTCATAAAAGAGTCGACTGAATGATTCTGACAGGTCCATTGCTCGAGCATTTTCCGGGTGGGTTCGGGATTTTGTGGACTCTACACTATCTATTGTTCATTCGAAATCCAAGGACACCTTCTTTGGTGTGTTGCATATTGCAGTGAATAGCTATGCATGCTACCAGATTGTAGGATGATTAACATGGGTGGGTCTGTACATCCAGCAGGATGGGTGTCGCACTATGAGTCCACTTATTATTATCTTTCGCAATTGCAGGTTTATGGCGGCGCGGTGTCGATAAGCAGTGGTAGTGGTAACATGGCAATGATCATTGATTGCAACGTATCAAATAACAATGCCCAGGTATGCATGCAAAGATGACGTGGACATCGACAGGAAAGTATTCATTTCCAATCTGATGACCTGTGCTCACGCTACTTGCAATTCTAACTTTGGTTATGAACAAACAAACTATCCGTAGGGTATGGATGAATAATTGGAGTACAAATTATGTGCATGGGAATTGAATTCTTCTGACACCAGTGATGCCTGATTACAATCAAGAAAACGATGCTAAACTTAATTCTGTATTTCCCCACACGCAACCTAGGACGTCCCCGGACTATCATTGCTGCAGCAAATTCAATTGAAAGCTGCTCAAGGTTCCGCTCATCTTTTTTGTGGCCATAAACCTACAACATCGTGCTTTCGAGGTTCACAGTATACTGTGATTTCACTTAAAGGCCTGATCTTGCAATCTTTACTCTGCCATAGCTAAACGAGTGTTCAGGCAGGAACAGGCAGCCTTTGTACCGTTTGGCTTTCAAATTTCAGAGGACACTCAATCATTTGCGTTTCTCACACACACACGCTTTCTTGTTTTGCTCTGGAAATTGTTAAGCTGGCAGCCTTGCGTACTGCAGGGTATACAGCCTTCCTCTTCTAGCAATAAGTGAGCCCTCAGCTCACATTTTCACAGCACGGTTAATGTCTCAATGCGATGGACGACTCCATTTCACACTAACACGTTTCCGAGGTTTGCAATTGTAAGGAGCAGGGTTGGCTCATTAATGCATTCAGCAGACGCTAAAACAATGATGGAAATACTGACACGCACGATGTTGATGGAATATACTGATGCGCGTGATGTTGTTGGAATATACTGATACGTGTGATGTTGATGGAATATACTGCAGCCCGTGATGTTGATGGAATAAACTGCAGCGCATGACGTGGATGGAATATATTGCAGCACGTGGTGTTGACGGAGTATACTGACGCACATGATGCTGATGAAATATACTGAAGCGCATATTACTGATAGAATACAAACTTAGTACTTAATCATTTGGGTTGATTGAATACACTGAAGCGCGTGATGCTGATGGAATATATTTTAGCGCGTATTGCTGTATGAATATAGTGAAGCACGCGACACTGATGGAATATAGTGATGCTGATGGAATACACCGAAGCGCGTGGTGTTGATGGAATGTACTGACGCACATGATGCTGATGGCACAGATGGCAGGAGGTGCGGTCAGCCTTCGTGATGGACGCTTGCTCGTCATAAACTCTACGCTGAATAGAAATACGGGCCAGGTGTGCAGAAAAAACCTGTGGCAAAGATGTCATAATGCGTTTATGGTTTGGCCCTCAATCGGCCCAAAAAGGTTATCGATAACCGTATGCGTAAGCTGGTTGAAGCCACCTCGGAATATTTCTTGAAATAGAGATTCGGCGATTAGCAATTTGGCTATGAATCGGTACAAATTCAGTTGCAAAGCAACTTCCCATTTGAATGGGTTTCTCCATTTAGTCTGTCTGAAAATTGCGTGTACGAGCCATCTGCTGGCAGCGGCTGACTTTGTCTTGCATCTCCGCCAAAGCATCGGAAGCTGCATAGCCACTTCTGCCCTATCAATCGGCAGACAGCCCGTGAATGACCCTCGCGTGCTTACGCAGTCACTGTCATCGAGAATGAATGTCACTTTCCCTTTGTTACCTTCATTGATCATTTACACTCAATTACATATTCCAACAGTGCGGCATAGCTCATACGGTCCTGGAACATTGACCCCATTTTGGCCCCCACGCAGATCACTGTGTCAAGAACCCGTCATCCACATCGGCCCGCGCTGGATGCAAACAAAAACAATCACTTTCAGAATGCATTCGGGAGGAGAGATGTGTCCCCATTTTGCAGAAGGGACTAATGGCAAAGGTTGTCAAAGTTGTCTTTTGTCGGATTGCTTCTTCCAACCTACACCCAAGTGTCACAGCGGCCGGCTATGTCGCCAGAAGTCAAGAATGGTTATACAGAATATTACGAGCAGCCTAAATCCTTTTATGCTCGGCAACGCGCAACCCACAACATCGGCTTGAATTTGACATGCGCCTCAGTTTTCCAGTCCTGCCAAGACATATACACTGAGATGCATGGCATGCTTGTTATGCGTACAAGGGATTTTGACTTCTCAGAATGGTCTATTGGAATGTATTTCTTTCGCCGTTGATCGCGGTAGGCAGTGCGTTGTTCTCTTGCACCACAATCTTACCGTCAAATTTTTATTACAGCAGTGGTGTGTGGCGCGCAAGCCCAGTGCATTCACGGCCGCTCATTATCTAACAGGGCTCGAGTCGTGGTGTCTGCTTGTGGTGCATGCGCAGAACGGCGGCGCTGTAGCTGCACGTGACCGCTCTGAGGTGCACATTGTGGGTTCTACCCTCAGCGGCAACATCGTGCAAGAAGACGGAGGTGCATGTCTTATTTCCAGCAGCAAGGTGCACATCAGTGGGGTAACCCAACTTCGCGATAACCTTGCTGCCAGTGGTGCAGCAATCGCCATTGTGGGGAGATCCGACGGCGCTCTAGCTGGCATCGTCGTTAAGTACAACCGTGCCATTCAAGGGGGGGCGATTTTTGTGAGCCACAGCGACGTGACTGTGAAAGGATGCAGCTTCGTCGCGAACTTTGCCGACTTATCTGGTGGGGGGGTCTACACACTCCAAAGCAAGCTCGTGATCGATGGAGCCTGCAGTTTCACCTCAAATGAGGCTACAGATGGAGGTGGCATTGCGATGTTTTACGCTGAGTTAGCCGTGGCAAACAGTGTTTTCGCCCACAACACGGCCACATCAGCGGGCGGAGGGCTCTACGTGGTAAAATCGAATGTAACACTGCAGCACATCCGCCTGGAGAGCTGTCGTGCGGCAAATGAGGGAGGAGGATTGTTCTTAGTGGGCATGCCGAGCCAAGTGGACATCACCGGGTCCGTTATCACAGGATGCGCTGCTGGGGTGGCTGGAGGCGGGGTGCAAGTCTCTACGGATGCCGGGTTGTCTGCTGACCAAACCACTCTGGCCGTAAACACTGCTGATTATGGTGCTGGTGTCAGCGGAACACATAATTCCGTTGTTTCGTTGCATCGGTGCTGCCTGGTGAACAACACAGCAAGCACTGCAGGAGGTGCTCTTTGGAGTGCGGATGGCTGCCAGGCCAATATTTCGGTGTCACATCTCATTGAAAATGGGGCCATCGCAGGCAATGGCGGCGCAGTTGCTCTTGCCTCCACCGTCGATAACAACACGATGATCCAGGATTCAAGATTCGAGGACAACTCTGCCCAGCAAGGGGCAGCAATTTTCCTGCAACAACCGCCACGTCATCAGCACGTGGTGCTTCGAGGCCTGTACTTCCGCCACAACTATGCCGTGGTGGGCGCCAACATCTTCTGGGAGTATCATGACCAAGCTGCTGGTCTGACATGTCAGAACTGTACCCACGAGCCATCAACGGAGGCCTTGCTGGTTACGAGTGCCACAACCTTCGGTCTCACACAAGGTGGCAAAGCAGTCGGGGCGGTCATCAAAGGTTTGAGCGGGGTACCCTTCACCCCCGAGATCACCTTCGTGGCCTACGACTTTTATGGCACGATCACCAGGCTGGTGCAGGACCATAACGAGGTCATTGTCCACGCGTCGGATACAGGGACTCTGCTAGACGGATACACAAGAGTGGCATACGCCTCTGAGGGTGCGACATTTGAGAATCTGGCCATGATTGCGCATCCCGGGAAGCAGTTTAACATGACCTTCGAGGCGCAGGCCGCAGCGTGGGAGGGGAAGGGGAGCATCTCCGTGACAGTGCATCTGGAGCCTTGCCAGGCTGGGGAGCAGTATCTAGAAGATGCCAACGTGTGCGAGCGATGCGATGCTGGCACCATCAAATTCTCCAACAGCAGTGATCCCTGCATCGACTGCACAGAAACCGCGCTCACGTGCCACGGTGGCTCAAGCTACACTTTGAAGGACGATTGGTGGATGGCGGTAGAGTCGGTGCGCCGAGCGTGCAGCCAGGCGCATAAGGCTGACGGCGTGGAGGAGTGCGTGCTTCAGCGCACTCACGTGTGTGATGCAGGCGGCGGCTGTCGATCCAGTAAAAATCGCAGCAACGCAGCAGGTGAAACTCACATTAAGGAGGAGTTACTATGCGCAGAAGATCGTCGCGCAGACGTGGCACTTTGCGGGAGTTGCTCCTCAGCAGCGTATCACATGAGTGCAAGCGGAAAGTGCAACCGGTGCCCACGAGACCCCTGGAGGGCGTGGATCCAACCAATTGTGCTGACTCTTCTTGTGCTCATTCTGGTGGCCACTGCATGGACGCTGAGGAAAGTCTTGCTAAGTACGGGATCAGATAAAGCCACCACTCAGATTGAGTTGCAAGAGTTTACAGAAGCCAAAGCAACTGTCGACGATATGCATGCTACGTCAAGCGGCGTCTTCGAGATATGGGGTGGGTGGCTGCAAGTCACCACGCAGGCGATCCGCATATTCGACCAAGATGCGATACCTGCGCTGTACTGGGATTTCCTCGTAGGCTTGGACGTCATTGTTAACGTGCAAGTCTTTGATTGGGTTGGCTTCGATTGCTTGACATTCACAATTTTTGGAGAGGATTCTCACCTCGGGAACCTTGGCGGCTTCTACTGGAGCTTTGCCTTCTATGCTCTGATCCCGCTCGTGCTTCTTCCGCCCAGCTGCAGGGTGGCCTATCGTATTCTGACCGATGTGAACATTTCGACTATCGACGATTTCACGGCACATTATGGATCGTTGGTTCAAGAGGAGCTGGTCGGAACTGATTGTGGGCATGCTGAGGCCAATGATGCCGATGAAGACCGTGAGCAGACAGGTTCGAACAAACACATGAAGGAGGTCGCTGCCGTCAACGAAACACTCTGCAAACATCCAGAGGTGGCTTCCATGGATGATGTTGATGTTGTTGATAATGATGATAATGAAGCGGGCCAGAGGTTCCTGATCATCACCATTTTTATTCTCACATACATACAGCCGACTGTTGCAACATACATGTTCCAAGTATTCAACTGCGATCCAATACACTTCGAGGACGTCGGGGTGCAGTACTTTCTGGCCATGGACCGGCGCATCGAGTGCTTCTCAACGGCGTCGTGGTGGGCCCTTGCGAGCATCGCTGTCTTTCTGATCCTGACATATGTTGTCGGGATGCCGATTGGCTTGCTGATCGTTCTGCGATATCTCCATCAACGTAAGAGAGTGGCGGATGAGCATGGCAGAACCTATTTCGTTCCAGTCGAGCGTCTGCACTTCCAAAAAGAACGGCAGCTATGGTTCATGCAGCTCTCACCCAAGAATGAGCACAACAGTCGGCCGCCGGCACCACAAAGTTCCCCGGTCTTTCTGACGGATGCGCCGGACATCGATTCCGCAGAGGCCACCACCGAGCTGCTTAATGCATTTAATATGCTCGACTTGCCGATCTTCCAATCCTACTTCGGGGTGATGTATATGTCCTTCCGCCGCAACTTTTACTGGTTCACCTGCTACGAAATGCTACGAAGGTGCGACACTTGCGTGTGCGCTTTATCGACACATCTTCCAAAAACAAAGCAGCTCACATTGATTAATGGTTGGGTTTTCTGCTAACAAAGGGAATAGGCCATATCCGAAATAATTTCTGTGACATGTTCAGATGCTCGGCGATGCAGTTGAACACACTAGCAGCACACGCACAGCGCGCTCAGCAGATTTGGCCAATGAGCGCGAAGAAAAAAAGGCTGGCGTTTATACACCCAACTTGTAGCCCTCGACGAGCCCTGTCGAATGGTATATCGAAACCGCCGAAATTTCAATTGGCTGATCCAGTTTTGAGAGGTAAATGTATAATATTGCATATGACAAAATCCATATTTAAACGTTATCCAACGAGAAACGCATAAGGAAAAAATGTATACAATTATATATATGGGGGAATCGATGACACTTTTACTATGTTTGCAGAATGGCTGTAGACGCCTATCCGTATCCCTCGTCACCCTCAATTTTGCATCGATAGCAACGGTCGAGGGTACCGGAGACCTCCGGGGTTACTTTTGTACAGCACAGCCCTCCGCGCGGTTGGCATAGTGCGCCCATCCAGGCCAACCCAGCTGACTGCCCATTTATCTGACGGATGCCTCTGCTTGGGTGATCAGCACCTGCCCGTCCAATTCCCCGGGGTGAGAGGCAGGACTCCTGAGGCCACGGCCGGTTGCATTTCCATGGCGGTGAGTTTCCGGATGCTGTTATTTGGCTCGATTTTGGTTTTGGTATTTCGGCTTGGTGGCAGGTGGTGAGCGTCACTGGGCGTGGTGTTAGAATGAATGAATTATGACTATGAGTTCTGATGAAGGTAATCGGGCGAATGAGGGGTTTGTTTATAGTGTGAATATAGAAGGGGCGGCTGGGCAGGCGGCGGGCCCGGCGGTCGTGGGTTGTGTAGATAATGAAGGGCGTGTTGATGGCGGGAGATCAGCTGGGCAGAGTGTAGCCCAGCGATGGCGGAGTTGCCAGTGGGCACCCTGATGGAGGTGTATTGGCCAGGTGAGCGCAGTTGGTATGGTGGACGGTTAGGGGGGGGGGCATCTGTGGAGGGGGCGACGGTGATTGAGTACCTTGATGGGAACCCGGAGAGAGAGGAGGTGTTCCTGGAGGACAGGCCGAGAGACCCGGGTGATCATGACGGTTTCCTGTCCAGGCGGGGTGGTGGGCGGCGCGTCGGGGTGAAGACGGTTGGTGGCTGGAGCAGGGAGGCGGAGAAGGGCTTGCTTATGGGTTGGCGGCGGTTGCCTCGGGGGGATGCGGGCGCGGGTGCGGGTGGCGAAACTGAGGGGGTCAGCGGGGAGGACCGGGCCGGAGTGGATGGTCTGGCGGGTGGGATGGCAGTGAGCAGCGGAGAGGGCGTGGAGGGCCCTCGTCTGTCACTTCGGTTGGAACTGTCGGGGCGTTCGGATGGGGTTAGCGTTGATCTTGGGAGTGGTGCTGTAGCGGTGGAACAGTTGGGTGGTGAGGAGGCCGTGGGGGTGGCGGGTGAGGGTGTCCACTGGGTAAGGTTAGGAACGAGGACGGTGGGGGCAGAGCGCGGGGCTGATGTGGCGGGTGTGGGAGGGGCTGTGGAGCCACTGAGACCGTTGGGGGGTGCCTCGGGAGGGACTAGTGGGTCGGCGCAGCTCGAGGGAAATGGCGGGCGGAAGGGGGCAGGACAGCGGGTGGGGGGTGTGGTCTGCTCGGTGCCGGGGTGCTCGGTGGGGGCCCTAGGAAGCAGACGAGCCCTGACGGAGCATTTTCGGCGGAGCCATCCTGACGCATCGGGGCTTCTGCTGTCTGCGGCGAGGCTCACGCGGTGCCCTGAGCAGAGCTGTGGACATATCCTCTCGGAGACTGGATTGCGGCAGCATCAAGGTCGGGGTGGGGGCTGTCTGGCTAGTTATGCTCAGCGTTGTGCGCCGGCTCAGGGGGAGGCGGCAGTGGGGCCCGGGGCAATCCACGGGCGGCGGGGCGGGCGCAGGGGCAGCACGGAGGCGAGAGCTTGGTGGGGGACCCGGATGGGCTTGGAGAGGCGGGGTGGACATGGCTGCGAGGATTGAGTGTCGACGAGTGTGCTGTGAGCGACTTCCCTTCCCTGATGGTGCCGAAGAAGTTGTGGGGACTGTTCACCGAGTGTGTGATGGTCGCGCTTCGGAGGATGCGGGTGGACACAGAGGACGTCGAGGCCTACAAGCTGTTCTTTTTACTCCCGCGCCTGGTTCTTCAGCCGGTCCAGCAGGGGGTGAAGCAGGGTGTGGCCCAGGTCATTAAGGAGCGTTGCGCCCGCTTCCTGCGTGGCGAGTGGGAGGGGCTGCATGCGGAGGTGCGGGCGGATCGGCGAGCTGTGGCCGAGGCGGATGAGGAACGGGTGCTCCGAGATGCTGTGCGGTCGGTGAAGGCGGGGCAGCTGGGAAATGCGGCAAAAAGGCTGGAGTTGGCCAAGCTGGAACCGGCGACGGAGGAGACGTTGCTGAAGCTGGAGCGGTTCCACCCGGCTGGGACAGGCAGAAGGCAAGATGTGGGAGAGGATCGCCGGCGGGAGCTTCGGGGGCAGGCGCTTGAGCTGGATGAGAAGACGTTCGATGATATAATGCGTAACTTGCCACGGGCCTCGGGACCGGGCAGCTCTCAGTGGCGCTGGGAGCATATGTGGGCGGTCCATGTCTCTGGTGGGCGAGATGCACTACTGGAGGTGTGCAACCATCTGGCGGCAGGTCGGGCCCCGGTGGGGGTTCGGGAGTGGTTGGCAGGCGCTAGGTTAGTGACGTTGCTGAATGACGACCTTGGCGTCAACGTCCGGCCCATAGCTTGTGTCGAAGTTCTCCGGAAGCTCGTGGCAAAGGTCATATGCAGGCAACGTGCGAAGGCCTTCAGGGCTCGATTTTGTGGGCGGCTACAAGATAATGAGCATGGTGTACTGTGGGCAGCCCAGATTGGGGTTGCGGTGAAGGGAGGGGCGGACCTGGGGGTCCACACTGTTCAGGCGGCCCTGGAGCGGCACCCGGAATGGGTCTATGTCAAGGCAGATGCCAGGAATGCCTTCAACGAGGTGCACCGTGAGGCAATGTTTGAGGCTATCGAGCGGGACTTCCCGGAGCTGTGGGCATGGACGAACCTTTGTTATGGGGTGGATGCGAACCTGGGGTTTCGGCTAGGGGGCGTCGATGGCTCGGTGATGCGGTTTGTCAAGTCAAAGGAGGGCACGCAGCAGGGGGACCCCTTGGGGCCGCTTTACTTACCTACCCCGTTACAGATAGTGCTGAAGCGGGTTCAGGAGAGGCACCCTAGTGTGGTCATCCACTTGGATGACGCTTGCTTCCTGGGCCCTCCGGTTGTCGCGGCGCTCGCGTATGAGACTTTCATGGAGGAGTCAATGGCGATTGGCCCGGATATTCAGCCGGTGAAGTCAGCGGCTTTCTCGCCTCAGGGGGACGCCAGTTGCTTCGAGGTCGGGATGCCGGGTGCGCGGGGGGAGCTGGACTTCATCGATGTCTTGGGAGTGCCGGTGGGGAAGGCAGAGGCGGTCAGTGTGGAGATGTTGAAGAAGGTGGAGGAGTTATGTGCCATTCTGCCCCTCTTGAAGAAGCTTGGGCATGCGCAGGCCCAGGGGCTCCAGCTTCGATTCTGTGCCCACCCGAGGCTGGGGTTCTGGCAGAGAGGTGTGCCGCCGGAGATGATGCGGGAGGCGGCTGAGGAGCATGACAAGAGGATGCAGGGGGCGTTGCGGGACTTTCTGCATGGCGGTGGATTGGCGTGGCATTCCTGTAAGTTTGCCACCCTCCCGCATGGGATGGGCCTGACAAAGGCGGCGAGGGTGAGCAGTGCGGCCTGGCTTGGCGGGTTTGCGCAAGTCTGGGAGGATATGCGGGAGCTCTTTCCAACAGTGACGGCGGGGACCGAGGACCTCGGGGCTGAGAGTGACTTGCCGTATGTCAATTCTTTGCAAGCGGCCATGCAGAAGGTGTCGGAGGCGATGGAGGTGATTGGGGAGGCGAGGGGAGCAAATGAGCATTTGCCACCACAAGTGCCAAAGGCGGACGACGTCAAGAAGTTGAGTGATTACAGCAGGTCTCAAAAACGTGCCCAACGGGTCTATGCTGCTGTCCTCCACTCTGCGGATTGGCTTTGGCTGGCTGGGCACGTGGGGGCGTCTCGGCTCCCCTGGCTTTTCTCGGTGACCTGCAACAGCATTGGGCCGGCTTTTTTGAGGGGTGTTCCATGCTGCCCAGCCTTGGAGCTCAGTTCGGCGGAATACCGAGTGGCCGCGCGGCACATTCTTCATGCGGAGCAGCCCCTCCTTGGCCAGGTGGAGGAGTGCCCCGATTGTGGAGGAGAGCGGGATCCCACCGGGACACACTTATTGGCATGCCGGGGGGGAGCGGGGGCCGGGGGAGGAAACTGGTACCCTTTCATCCACCACAAACTGCAGAAGGTGCTATTCGAGGTGGCCAAGTCTGCTTATTCGTTGGCGTCTGCGTTGCACGATGACTTCGTGGGCCACCTGACCTACTCACGGAACCATTGCCCGGATGTGACAGTGCTGGATGCGGAGGGACCGGGCCAGCATGTGCTGTTTGATGTGGCCACGGCGCGGCCAATGTCAGACGCGCACCTGGGAGCGGCCATGATGGCCCCCGGGGCGGCGGCGAAGAAGGTAGAGGAGAGCAAGGTGGCGACGTACGGGGATGTCCGCCCACATCACTTCATACCCTTTGGGGTGGAGGTGTACGGTGGGCTGGGGCCTG
Organism: Cymbomonas tetramitiformis; assembly: GCA_001247695.2. Classification (NCBI taxonomy): domain Eukaryota; kingdom Viridiplantae; phylum Chlorophyta; class Pyramimonadophyceae; order Pyramimonadales; family Pyramimonadaceae; genus Cymbomonas; species Cymbomonas tetramitiformis. The sequence continues at coordinate 6,253 of LGRX02014233.1, read as the reverse complement.
CGGCGTATGGATTCCTTCGGAAGACGCAGCGGCGCTTCAGGGAGCGGCGGCGCATGGAGGCGAACGCGGAATGGGGAGAGCAGGTGGCGGATGGGGACGAGGACGAGGACGAAGAAGCGGCACGTGGCGGGGCTGTGGGCTGGAAGGAGAAGTGGGTCCGGCTGCTTTCTTTCGCGCTTGCACGGGGGGTTGCAGGGCTGATCATCAGGCGGGCTGCAGGGCGATGTCCGGCCGGAAGTGGGTGGCGTTGGGCTGGCGGAGGGCGTGTGAGAGGAGGCATGGGCCCGGACCTGGATCGGGGGGAGGCGGACCGACGGGAAGCGGCGGAGAGGTTGGCGCTGATGGACAGAGCGTGGGAAGGCGAAGCAATGGCCCTGGCGGAGGGAGGGGTGGCCACCTTGATGGGGGCGAGCAGGCGGGTGGCCGGCCTTCTTGGGGGGGTTGATGGCATGGGGGGAACTGATGAGGATGACGGGGGAGATGTAGGGAGGTCCGCGGGTGGAGTTGACACACGCCGGGCCCCTCAGAGCCCGGGGGCCCATCCCGGCAGCGATGACCACTTACAACAGGTTGCACGGCAGCATACGGCATCTCATCAGCTTCCGTGCCCACCGGGCGAGGTTGCTGGCCGTGCCGGAACTAACAGTGCGCAGCTGTCGGGAAGGCGACGAGCGGGTGGTGAACTATCGGCCACCGGGAGGGCTTGGGACACACAGGCAACTGTGGGGATGGGACCCCAAGTAGGAACAGTGCGGCATGACAGTTGTAGGGCAAGTGTGGAGCGCATTGCTCAAGTTCACAGCTTCCTCGCAAGGCAACCACAGCAAGGGCTTCAGTCATGTGGAGTTGGTGCGGGGGGTAGAGGGATACAGGCGCAAGTCGGTGGTGGGTGCGCAAGTTCGGATGAGGGCAACCCAGTTTATCATTCGCAGCCCCTTGAGACAGGCCTTGGACATTCTGGCCGTGGCGTGGGTGGGCAAGCCCTCTTCAGACCAGGCTCTAGGGCGTGTAGGGGGCAGCGGGGTGCTGTGGGATGTGGGCTTGGTGGTGAAGGGGTGGCTCGATTGGCGGAGGTGAGCCGGCTTCAGAGACAAAGCAGCAGTGCGCCGGCAGGGCTGTCGCAGAGGTGGTCCAGTGAGGCTCAGGGAGCAGAGGGGCGGTCCTGCGCGTGAGCTTGGTGGTGGAGATATGGCTCGCGCAGCTCGGGGGGCAGGGAGGAGCCGGCTTCAGGCACAAGCCAGCAGTGCGCTGGCGTTGTGGATGCAGATGGGCTCGGGTGGCTCAGCGAGGCTTAGGGGGTCCCATTCTTCACGAGTGAGCTCCGGAGATTCCGGATAAGTGTCCCGAAGTGTGTGCCGAATCCTTTGATCCCCGGCGTGGGTACATAGTGCAGCCGGTCTTCTGCGGCTACGGGGTGCCAAAGGAGTCGGTACAAGCATAAGCACACACACACGGGGGCCCTCCCCCCGGGGCCTAACCCTCGCCGGATTGGCGTGGGGACAAAGAATGGAAGGGGGAGCGTTTGCCGGCTGAGGGGTATGACCCCCCCACACGGCTAGGGTTGCGTGTGGTGTCGGTTGGTAGCGCTCGGGGTTCCCTGCTGAGGCCTCCGAGTGCAGGGTGTTGGCTGCTGCCTTCGCCGACCGGAGCCTCGGTTGTCTGTTCTCCTTCTTGTGTTGATTGTGTTGGTTGTATTAGTGGTGGTGCCGGTTGGGTGTGGTTTGGACCCGGGCCCGTAAGGACGAACTGCACTTCTGGTGTGGTGGCCGTCGCTTGCCGTTGCTCTCTACGGTCCGGACCCTGTCTTGGGTTTCACACACACACACGTTCTGTTCGAGTTGTGTATGTATTTTACGCCTGTGCAGGCTGGGTTGGGGGTGGGGTGTACACATTTCATGTATATATTTGGGGAGCCGACAGCAGATGGATTTTGCATCGATAGCAACGGTCGAGGGTACCGGAGAGCTCCGGAGTACCGGAGTTGGTGCTGGGGGTAGAGGGCGGCAAGCGCAAGTTGGTGGCGGGTGCGCGGGTTCAGAGGTCGGTCGGCTTCAGAGGCGCAGCAGTGCTCCGGCAGGGATTCAGCGGGCCATGTGGGGCTCGGGGAGCAGAGAGGTGACCATGCGCGTAGGCTTCGTGGTGGAGACACGGCTTGGGCAGCTCGGGCGTTATGGTTGAACCGGCTTCGGCGGCACAGCAGTAGCGCACCGATGGTGCAAGGGCAGAGGGCTTCAGTTGTCTCAGCAAGGCTTATTTGGGGGTCCCATCCTTCACCAGAGAGCTCCAGAGATTCCGGATAAGTGTCCCGAGATGTGTGTTGAATCCTTTGATCCCCGGTGTGGGTACATAGTGCAGCCGGTCTTCTGCGGCTTCGGGGTGCCAAAGAATTCGGTCCAAGCATAAACACACACACACATACGTTGTATATATATATGTATATACTGTATATATATAGGAAGTATACAAAATATGTACGTTGTATATATATATATACATATACATATATTATTCACTCTAGATAGTGTACAACGTTGTGTGTGTATATATATACACACAGACACATGCAGTTGCAATGGTATAGTGCGAAGACAAAATCAGCGCCGAGAGTTATTGGTATTCAGTAACACAACTCTTCTGCACCAAAAACCGTTTCCAACAACGTGTATTGTGACAGTCCAGGTTTGGTCGGGGTCATGCAGGCTCCTCCAAAGTAGTTTCATCGTGCTCATTCGGCTTGCAGATCGCAGGGCGGACGTTTTCTTTGCTTTGTTCGTGGCCAATGCTTCTACTGCCTTGCAAGCTTACACACACCCGTTCCGAGATCCAAGTGACAATTTTCTGCAGGCAATTATATTATTTAGCCAAGGCTTGGTGGCAACCCTATTTATTGCAAACAAGTATGTTTCAGAGGATGTGGTCGTCGAAACAGTCGGTGGCAGCTCGATGTTGGTGATATCTACTCTTTTGCAAACATACATACTATACCTTGTCTGGCAGATGTATTGGCCTTCAATGCAGTCTGGCTTGAAAACTGTGCGGCCATCCGCACGGCATATTTGGCTCACTACCAAGAGATCATTTTTGCAGGCATGGCAGATTGTCTTATCTATGAGACTACTACCACCCATGAGCGAAAATACATATGACGACGAGCATTTGGATGCTGCTGGCAAATTACAAGATGATCCAGCAGTGCTTCCCAATTCATTCAGCGAGTGTCAATCCAATTCAGCAGAAGATGGCAATAATTCAGAGAATATGGGAGAGTCGTCTTCAAGCCCATGGGAAATTCAGCTGGAGTGCACAACTCCGACAATGTCCGCCATTTCGATGCAGGTTGGGTACGTCACGGACGAATTAAAAACGTGATTATGATACTACGTTAGCAATAGGTATGGCGCCGTTGTTAGTACTATTGCTCAAGTGTATCTCCCATCTTCGTAGGACTGTTCGGATGTTGATTCCATAATGGACTGTCATACTGTGACAGCCCGATAGGCAGATTCTAGCAATGCATCTACATTTTGCGATAAATGCTATCAGAATTAGGAATGCAAATAAACATCTGTTTTGTTCAGAATTTTCTGTAACGTATATATAAGGTTTATACATGTATGTATGTATGTATGTATGTATGTATGTATGGCATGGTATGTATGTATATGTATTCAACGTTGTGTGTGTGTATATATATACACAACCTCCGGGCATGTCGAAATGGTACATGCTTAAATTCGCGAATAAGCATGCGAAAATCACCTTTACGTTTCACACGATTTCTCGACCGTCCGTTGGCCCTTTAGGGTGAAAATTTGACCAGCTTGGGCCTCAAAGAGCCCTTCAGGGCGGTTTAATGTAATTGTGTGTTAATCCCCTAATTGGGTTATTACATAATGTAACAGGTAAGCATGTCGAAATCGGTGTTTTGGAGGGGTCAGAGCTAAAATCTGCAACTCTTAGGGAGACGCCCTAGACCACCCAAATGGCCTGGATTATGTCGATCCTATTCGTGGACTGTCATGGCATTGATTGGCTGGGTCTGTATCACAAGTTTTGCGCCCACAACGTGGTGACATGCCAAAAAACCGCTGAAATCGACCATATCAACCGGTGGGCGTAAAACCGACCCGTCAAGACGTGCTCATGTCATGTCATGTCATCTTATCGCAAATGTCGGCTTTGTTCATCGACGTCGACATCGCCCACGTGGCGAAGACCCGGAATCTTTTTCACAAACGGGAAAGCTCACAGACAGTCGAATGTTGCCATGTCCAAGTCCAAGAAACTACGGGAACCAAACGAGTAGCGCGAAGTCGGCAGCAGTTTGGCAAGTTTGCTGTGCGCAAAAGGCAATTCAAAATATTCATCCGTACACTCCCCCGCTAATTCTGAGTCCACACAGCGAATTGACTGCCGTGCACCTCTGTAATTAAAGCATCGCGGTGACTCGCTAGAATATGTAGCTAGCAGCCCATGAGAAAATGCCTCGACCTCAGGGACCTTCGTCCCAAAAACGTAAAGAAGCCACTGTAGGTAGAAATCCGAATGTGATAGGGAAACGGTCGGTTCGCGCTTCTCGAACTAATTCGTCTCATCAAACCTCGCAACCAGTCATCACCGCGCAAGCAACGCCAAACGTTCCTGCTGCATCAACTGTTTCGTCTTCGTCCAACGCTGGCATCTTCAACGTAACGACACTTGCCCAACGTGTCCAATCAGCTTTTACTAAAGGGAAATAAAAAACGAAGTCGCCCTTCTACAACGAAAACAACATATCGAACGAGTAAGTACTACCACGCCAAGCATCTAATAAACGCACAACATTGAGGGCCACACCTATCTGAAGAGAATAAGCAGTTTGAAAATTTCAATGAGTACATCAACGTGGGAAAGGCTGGAGGACTAACCACAGTAGGCGAAGTTGCTAGAAATCATGGTGTGCCCTGGGGGAAACCAAGCAAGATAGCCAATAAGTGGAGACGCCGGAAGGGCAAGGTCGTTCGGCTTCCGACTGCCCCTGTCAAGCGTAAGCTGACGTCCAGAATGCAACGTCACATCTTGCGTGTTCAAAACAAAAGTAGGCGGTGCACTGATGCACAAATCACGAGCATTCTAAGTGGGGAAGGCATTGACATCAGTAGGCGTTCCGTCAGCAAACTATTTCATGAATCAAACATCAAGCGGTACAAGCTGAAGTACAAGCCCCTCTTGAAGAAGAAGCAACATGTTGCAGAATCGCTTGGCTTTCGCTAAAAAATACATTCATCACCATATTTCAATCGACACGTTTCATATGACGAAAGGTTCTTCACATATGAGTCCACTCGTGCTGCTGAGAGGCGCACAACACATGCCATCCCCGGTTAAAGCTCAGCATTCCAGTCTCGGTCGCACAAGCCCCAGACCATGGTCCAGGTTGCAATCGACGAGCCTGACGTCGAAGGCGGATGTGATGGTCGAATATATTTTGAGCGAGTTTGTGAGAAAAAGGAAGCGCTTCGTAGGTCGAAGAATCACGAGAATGGCGACCTGTACGACGTGGATGTGACGATGGATAGTGAAAAATGTGCGGAGATGACGAAGAATGCAGCGGGATCGAAGATGTGCAAGGCACGAAGAGGCGACACGGATGCTGAACACAAACCATAAACCCGTCCTGAAACGAACGCATCAACTCATTATTGTCAGTGTGTAAACGAGCGAGTGGGTTCCAAATGTATGCACTAATTGTGATGTACGCATTCTATTTATTTCCGCTTTGTTGGCACCCTGCAGACATTGGTGGGCGCGTGCATGATAAATCCACTAGCATCACTATCGCTGGACTCACTATCACCGGTGGATGCGCGAGATCTTCCTTTTGCTTTGCCAACTTTCTGCCTTCTTGATGTGCTACCACCCCGCACCTCCTTCGCTTACCAACTGGCAGCAATGAGCTTGCGCTGCTTGGAACTTACGCCACTGGAAGTGCCTGCTTCGTCAAAGAATGCAGCGGGATCTTGCGATCGAAGTCAGCAAACAGCCCGATCCCGCTGTTTGAAATTTTGAAATATGGATTGCAATTGCAATTGCGCGTGCACGACTATCTCCCGCGAGCGTGCGAGCCTTTACTCGAGTTTCGATTTTTTTTTTCTCGATTGGTTCTCCGAAACACTTTGCGCAGCACACACGCTTCAGTATTCATTGCGTAAGAAGCCTCCCTGGAGGCTATTCTCAAAGCAGCTGATCCTCCTTCTCCTCGTCTTCCTACAAC
>LGRX02014231.1:0-15389 GCA_001247695.2 Cymbomonas tetramitiformis | reverse complement strand
ACCTTTAGTACACATACTACAATTTCCTAGGACCGTAGGGGACCACGGGATAGTATGGGCTGAATTTAAGCTCCCTCAAAACGACACCAAACCGGAGATTTCTACTGATACAACTTTGCCAACACCTAGATTTAATGGTGCCAAGGAACCCACACATGATGAGTACCCAGGGTACCCAATTAGAATGACAAACAAAAATAAGGATACAAAAAGGAAAATAAACAGGAAAGATATTGTAGGACTTCTCGAAGCAAACGGATACAGCACAAATGAACTTGTGCACGCGTGCATCAATAAAAACAAAGCTAGAGCCGCTATCAGCACCATCAAGGGTGACACCACTGATCTCGATCTTAAACGGGATAATACTGACGGCAGCCCCATAACAGTGAGCAAGCTCATAGCTAAAAATAAAGAGACAGACAACATAGAACAATGCCTAAAATGGCACAACAAACCCAAGGAATGGTGGATTCACCTTAATAGCCCATGGCATGCAGCTCACTTACTCTCTAGAGGAAAGGGGATGCCGGAAGGTGGTCTAAACTTAGGCCATAACGACAAAGATAACATCTGGCATATAGGTTCGCCTCACCTTCTAAATAAGAAAGATGTAAATGCCTATCTCAAACGACACCTTTCATTCAGCTCACTGGAAGTTAAGAAAATCACGAAATCCAACACAGATGAGCACATGACCAGCTGGAATATTCTTCTACAACCCCATATGCCTGCTAAATTCTGGAACCTATACGGATCTGAGATGCATTCGGAAAAAATAGACTGCACTACCCTTTTATTCCAACACGCTACAGGCTGGTTGTCTTACACTGAAAGACTACATAGCACACTCGAAATGGAAAATGGATCGGAAGCAACTAGAAACGGCGGCATTGGCCTCAAGGAAATGCACCCTGACGCGACATGGGATACCCTGCACAAATTGGCACATCAGGCGGCAAGTGACGCCTTTGGCACCAAGAATCTGAACAAAAGTGGGAGGTCCGAAAAACCATCAGCAGTATCTAACTATATATACAAATGGCTAAACACAGTACGCCGCACCATCAAATATTTGGATACAAGAACTCATGTTAGCAACATTCCAAAGCAAGCCAAAAAGGCTGCCCGCACGCTACCGTTTGCCTCGCTCCAACCCAAACACAATGAAGCAGCAGCCACATGGGGATTACGACTGCATGATAATTATGTAATAATCAGAAATGCTTTTCAGAAAAGCAGAGACATAGACATTGAACGATGCAAACTCCGAGAAAAAGAAGCCCTGCAGCATCTTTTCTCAACTAACCTTTCGAGGTTTCTAGACACAGTCATGGGAAAGATGAAACCTACTGAAAAAGGTGCAGCCGCAACCCCAGGTAGTGATGGAAAGATACCTGAGACAAAAACAGAAAGACTAAACACAACACTAGATGAATACAAAAATAATAAATTATTTTCTACTAACCCGACTGAGCCAGATGAACTCCCTCAGTGGCTTACTGACATTCTCAAGGATAGCCCTAAAATTCCCGATACGGCTGCCGTGAGACTATTGACAGAAATCACGCACAAAGAACTCCAACAAGCATATTCGGACTGTGGTATCTCTACAGCACCAGGACCCTCAGGGATGAGATACTCGCAGTGGATCAAGGGCCCAGAGAATTTTCAAGAGGTTACTGTCTCACTTTTTAACCACATTCTTATAACTGGGAAATTTCCAAAGAGTGCAAAATCTGGAGTCATCCTTCCAATCCCTAAAAATCCCTCTGCACCATGTACAATAGATAATTCTAGACCCCTCACAATGTTGGAAACGGGTCTTAAACTATTTAATACAATAATTGCTAACCGTCTCAAAACAATACTTAACACCCACCCCATTCTCTTTCCCATTCAAGATGCCTTTCTTCCGAATAAAAACATAGATGACTCACTCCAAATCCTGAATGAAGTAATTTCGGATGCCAATAGATACGACAAAGACCTCCACGTAGTTTACCTGGACCTAAAACAAGCATTTGACAGAGCTGAATTCTGGATGAGCAATTTAGCGCTCAGAAAGTTGGGACTCCCATCACAAATAATCAACATCATCTCAGACATTACCAATGATGCCTCTAGAATGGTACTCACTGAAGAAGGCCTCACGGATGAATGGTCCCTAGAATGTGGAGTTCCTCAGGGAGAAGTGCTGAGCCCACTAAGGTTTGTAGCCATTATGGACATTCTGGCAATTTGGTTAGCAAAAAGAGCAAACGGTGTAAACCCGACAGGAACCACATATGGATATGAACTGAACTCGGAACGCCATAGACCAGACAAACCAGGAAACAATGTTATTCCTCCCTCCCAAAACCTATTAGAAAAGGACACCACCTTAAATATCTTTGCACGGTTCTTTTGTGATGACATCATTCTCGTGGGAAAAACTAAAGACGAAGTTCAAGACATGCTAGGTATAGTTAATGAATTTATGAGCTTCATTGGTATTCCCATCAATGTTAAGAAATCCAAATACTCTTACAGAAAGCGCATCAAACCTCAGGGCAAAACGGTAACGCGATATGACCTGTCCGATGATTTACTCATCTCAGGGGGTCATCTGGAGCCCAATACAAATGACTCAAGTCCTTCCATTGATTCGAAATGGATACCCCCTGAGTCACCAGAATTCCTCGATTTCTCCAATAGCAAAGATGTAAACAGATATCTCGGAGTATGGTTTGCACTAAATGGGGAATGGGACAAACAGGCGGAAATCCTTATCGACAGACTTAAATCTACCCTAATATCCATCCAACTGCAACACATGACTCTACACCAGCTAAGATATGTTATAAATGCGGTTGTAGTTCCGAGGATGGCATACCCCCTTAAAGTTACCTCAGCAATTGCCAACTCCTCAAAGAATGTCGCAATTGAATTAGACAAAATGATAGCTTCGTTTATAATTAAATATTTGGGCTGCCCGGTTGACACCAATCACCAAATAATCTGGACAGCAGTCTGCCAAGGCGGGTACGGTATTGATAGTGTCTTTGATGTTGTAACCGCGTCGTGTATTACCGAAACTATGAACACCCTGTGTTCTGCGGATGAACACGAATATTGGCAACACAACCACACGGACCGTATCACTGATCCCCACCTCATCTCACTATACCGTAGAAACAACAATCTATGGCTTAAAATAATAATTCAAAACATGAACAACGAAATGGGTAAAAATGCCATCTCGGGTTTCCCCTTATCACACTATGCAACCTACAGTCACACTAAAGACAAACGCTTTAACTGGTTTAGGCGTACAGCTCACATTATGGCAAAACTTGGATACGCTATCGACTCTAAAAATTACCCTGAAGATGAAGCGGGTGAAAACACATTAATCACCACCCTTCCCAGACAACTCTACATGTCGAGGAATGTTACCTCCGCAATACAAAAATACAACCTCAAGCACACAGGCTCCTTTCTAACTCCCTGCGGTGGAATGTTAAAAAACTGGCAAGAAAGTAAAGGCTTTTTCAAACTGAATGGTAATAGACCCCCTGGATGGTTAACCGAAATCGAAAAGGAAATGCTTCAAAACCCTGTAGATTTGGACCCACAGGCTAGATATGTCAAGAAACAATATAGAGACAACATAGTACCCCCCGACACGGGTGAATTTCATTGGAAAGGAAATGGTGACCGAAATTCCATCTCTCTTATTCACATTACCAATAATGACTTAGAGGCCATGTCAATACAATATACAGAATACAGTAACAATGCCATAAACCCTAATGTCTTTGTCAGAATCGAAGGTACCAACAGTCTTCAATACGACTTTGAATATAGCATCACCAATGACGGTTGCATCCTAATTCCAGCAGGTTCTATTTTCGAAAATAATGACCATATGGACCCGCCCTCTTCTGTCCTTGCTACAGTCAGTGATATCAACTCACACTATGATTACATCTCAAACAGACAATATGAAACCATTATCGCCAGAATGAAAAACAAAACTGCGGAGGAAGAAAGTGAATACAGCTGCCCTAGCGACTCGGAAGAAGAATCCACACCCAACGCCGAAAAGAGCAAACAAATGGAAGATTATGATATGGCAAGCGATGGTTCTCTATTTGCTGGAAAGAAAACAGCATGCAGTGGGGCAGCATATGCCATAAAAAACTTTGACAACGGGATACCACTTGTACGGAAGATGAATATCCCCCCCCCGCTCAAGAACTTTCTCCGCATCGGGGCTCCTTATCAAGGAAGATATCCAAAACCCGAGTAGCACATCTGCTGAAATAGCGGGACTGCGATTTCTACTCACAGAACAAAAAGAGAAACTCCTCAAATCTATTACTCCAATGGTACATGCTATTGACTCCATGGCAGCAATATCTGCGGTAACAAAGGATGGCAGGTCCATGAGTGCTCGGGACAAACTACGTGAAGCTAATCGCAGAGACGTGCAGGCTGTTCGCCTATTGCTAGAAGAACTTGGCTTTTACAGTGAAGGAGACCACAGTAAAATCATCCTTAAATGGATTAGGGGTCACAATAATGACAAAGTCCATGACAGAGTGGACCGTACTGCTAAAAGAGCCTCTTTCAGAGGGGGCTGTTTAGACATCTCCCGCTACGACCCTGCCGAGGAACTACCCTTCTCATTATTCTTTTTTGAGGTCCCTATTTTAGGCGATATCCGTAGTCACATCAGAAGAATTCAACGACTCTCACACTATCATAATTGGAGAACTCTACAGTCCCAAGGGAAGTACCTGAGAATGCTCAACGAGAATAACACCGCCCCCACCAAAGATATTTCCAAAATAACACCTAAAGCTTTCACCGCTTCTAGAAGTAGAGAACTCCTGGGTCTTCAAGCCTCTCCAGCACGCTTATTTAAACTGGGGAAAAGCGGGACTGAAAACTGCCCCTACTGCCAACAGAATACAAAATGCACCTTTGAACACATCCAACTTGAATGCCCAGGACATAGTAATAGTTTGTATATTCTTAGAGCAACCCAAGATAGCGAACTAAGGAAAATCATCGCTGAAGAAATCTCAGAAAAGCCTAAACTACTAAACCCTGGAAAAGGTACCACATACATCAAAACACAGCCATCGAAACTTTTTCCACTTGCTGACCTAAGACAGGAAATGAATGAGGAATTATACTTACACGCTCTCCCGGAAGCTAGCATGTACCGTCCATCAAGTTCAAAAAAGAATACCATTGCTGTGACCGCAAAGCCCGAAATGGACCATGTTGCGGGGACAATTAAATATCCCGAACTCCAATATGTCCAAAAGAAAGAGTTTTGGAAACTTTTGGCTTGGCACCGCCTTTCCAACAAAGCAGTCCCATGCTCACTTGCGGAGTACTCGAATAGGGCGCACGATATTCATGAAGCACTCAATGCATGTAAGTTTGAATCGGGAGACCCTAAAAACTGCTACGCAATAAGAAGAAGCCTCTTAGATATTTTGGTGGATGACAGAAACCTTGACAAAAACGGCTGTGAACTTTTCTCCAACCCACTAAATGCCCACCCTAGAATTTACTCGAGAAGATGCATACCCACCACTAGAATGAAAAAAGCCCTCAGGCCCTTCTGCCATCATGGGAAAATCGGCTTTGATGGTCTCGCTTGGGATGCCTACGTGGACCCGTTAACAGGCATTGGCAGAATCGTTTACGGAAATCCCCCCTTTGATGGGAAGGATAAGGGCAAATCTTCGGCGGTTATGACTACCTTGGAAATGGGACATAAAGCGGCCAACACCGTCCCCGGATTTTCAGGAACATGGATTCTTCCGCTGTCTCCCAAAAACCAAAAAAGATGGTTTGATAAAGGTTTTAAACTTGTTTTCAGATTCCCGCATAACACTATTCCATTCATCCCACATGGTTATTGGACGGGTGATGACCCCTACGTTCTCCCAGGTGGCGGATGCTATAAGGATGATTTTTCGGATGTCGTTATCATAGCTATAGACAGTGCACCCAGTGATACTCAACCAGCCTTTGACTGGAGGCCTACACAGAAAAAGATTGCCAGATGGTTCCTCAATGTCCTTCCTAAGTCCAGAGTCACGAAGAAGAGGCTAGAATACACCGGAGTCAGCCCTGATATTTGGAATGAAGTTCTGAACGAAAGTGACAAAGTACTTCCTTCTTCGCTGTGCCCATGGCCCACTCAAGACCCCCCCTATCATCAGAATGGTGCTGAGCATTATTATGGTGGTCACCATGACACGACAATCACCAATGCAAATTCCAAGCCCTTCATAAGCACCGTGAAATGGCCTAAAGTACTTACACTCATGGGGTACCTCCCTCCTCTTTTTGGTACTGTCCTCAACACGATAGGTGTTCCCCGTGGCAAGATTAAACCTCTCCTTAAAAAACTTTCAAGAATCTGTAGACAACACACCAAAAATAGGCGAGACGTGTTTCTGTTAAACACCACCACCACCTTGAACACTGACCCGCATACAGTTGACATCCTGGGCAGTGAGACCATGACAGAAACAGAAGCGGTGCAACAATCAAACGACTTCCTTCAAACCCTCCTACAATAATTTTCAAAAGTCTTGCAATAAAAGATGGTTCTCTGTCCCCTAGGGGAGGGGCCCTCCCCCTCCCCTCCCCACCACCCCCCCCTCTCCCCGCCCACCCGACCCCCTTCCTCAACGTCTCCAAATACCCCCTTAATTCTTCGACTTCCCTCCCCACCGCCCAGATACAGCCACCCCTCCACTCACCCGGCCATGGCTGCTTCTCCATCTTCTAGAGTTTTTTGCTTTGCACCTAGCTTTCTCTCTAGATGTCACCCTGCTGAAAAGTGGGTTGAGCCCCTTTGTGGGCGCGCTATAGCAGAGGGAGTAGCCCCTGGTGTTTTCACTAGCCTGCTTTGCAGGGATACCGCACTCTCAGGACTTTGTCCCCTTTACTAGCGTAAATGTTTTATTATTATTATTCAGATGCGGCATTAACCCCAACGAGCGAGAACGAGCACTCCAACCTCCATAGTTAACGGAATCGAGCAATCTCAACGGCATATTGAAGGCGGTAAGGGTCCCACCTAGCATATTTTCTATTGCAAGTAGTCATGAAAGTTGTGTAGAGGGTCCAAACGTAGAGGGCTGATAGGGTATGTCCGCAGATGCGGCATTAACCCCAACGAGCGAGAACGAGCACTCCAACCTCCATAGTTAACGGAATCGAGCAATCTCAACGGCATATTGAAGGTAAGGGTCCCACCTAGCATATTTTCTATTGCAAGTAGTCATGAAAGTTGTGTAGAGGTCGCCAACGTTGAGGGCTGATAGGGTATGTTCGCAGATGCGGCATTAACCCCAACGAGCGAGAACGAGCACCCCAACCTCCATAGTTAACGGAATCGAGCAATCTCAACGGCATATTGAAGGTAAGGGTCCCACCTAGCATATTTTCTATTGCAAGTAGTCATGAAAGTTGTGTAGAGGTCGCAAACGTTGAGGGCTGATAGGGTATGTTCGCAGATGCGGCATTAACCCCAATGAGCGAGAACGAGCACTCCAACCTCCATAGTTAACGGAATCGAGCAAGCTCAACGGCATATTGAAGGTAAGGGTCCTACCAAGCATATTTTCTATTGCAAGTAGTCATGAAAGTTGTGTAGAGGTCGCCAACGTTGAGGGCTGATAGGGTATGTTGGCAGATTGGAGCATGGCCACCCCAAACGAGATTGAGTCCCCAAGGCTCTAAAGTTAGTCAAATCGAGCAAGCTCAACGGCATATTGAAGGTATGAGTGTTTCAGGGTCTAAAACGGCTGCATGGGGTCACAAATGGGTGTTTTACGATCAGAATTAGTATTTCAGGAGCAAAAATGAGTGTTTCAGGGTCAACTTTAATGTGTTGGGGTCAAAATTGATGGGATCGCGGGGGGCGGGTGTGGACACGTGCAGTTGTAATGGAGGCGCCAGATTTGTTGACATTAGGAAACCGGCGCATCTTCAACAATGACAGCTTCCGCGGAGATCGACTGAGAATTTGTCAGACAGTTTTAGATGATAAAGAAGTATTTGTTGTGCAACACACTGGGTTTGGAAAGAGTTTGACATACCAGCTTCCTGCCGTCGTATCCCGAGGAGTCACGGTTGTGATTTCACCGTCGGTGTCGTTGATGCATGATCAAGTCCAGGCTCTAAAGGCCAAAAACATTTCGGCTCTGCAATATACGAGTGATATGTCGGACGCTGATAGATTTTGTGCGATAGATGTGATACGTAGATCACGGATCCAGTTATTGTACGGCGCTCCTGAAGCATTGATGGGAGAAGGCCACTTGCAGAAGGCACTTGCCGAATTGTGGCATAATAGTTTATTGCGGCGCTTTGTGGTGGACGAGGCTCACTGCTGTAGTGAATTTGGACACGATTTTCGGCCAGCGTATAGCCGTTTAGGTGAATTAACCCCTAAACAGATTTCTGGGTCAGATCTGACCCAGAATCGACGTCAAATGGTAGGGTTTAACGCGCATATTGTACGCACACCGTTCGATATGACGAATAATGACATGCGGCCGCATTATAGGTCATTTAGTATGGTCGTGGGCAATGTTTCCTCACGCGCACGACTTCCTACACTTAGTTTCCCCGCCGAAAACAGCAGCAGAATGAGCATCTATATAGGGTGCAAAAGTGGCAAAAAACAGTTGTTTATGCCCGTGTTTTTTTAGGTTTTGGGTATGTTAACTGCAGAGGAGTTGAAGGGGAGGCACGTGACAACCCCTGGCTATGTTTTTAAAGTCGAAGGCATAGAGTTCAAAGGACGGGTGACCGGTGTCGACCACGACCACGAAGCTAGTGTCACTGTCAAGTATGATGATGGAACAACATATTGGTTCCCTATTGAGTCAGTTGAGCGTTGGTTAGTTGATGATGTGTCAGGCGATGAGTCTGAGGACAATGATAACACCGTTGATGAAGTCGAGGTTGCTGAGACGTTGGCTGGAGTTACGACTTCCGGCGCGTCCCGTGGTATTGGTTCTAGGAACCGTGCTGCTGAAACTCCCGCAGAGTCCACGGAGGATCGGAAAGTCAGGCTAGATGCCGAGAAATATAAGGAGGGCATCGCAAGTGGGATTAGCGAGGGGTTCAAAGAGGACGCCCGTGCTCAGACCCGTGCCGCTGACTTCAAGTGTTTTGCTGATAGTGACACTTTCTACCCACCTCCTAGCGACTATATCCCAGGTCTTCAGAAAGACTTTGTCGCCAACAAGCCCGCAGATATAGAGGAGGGCATGTGGTATGTCATGCGACAGTTGCTACCCATCAGGGAGTACTGGACCCCACTGTCACAGTTTTCAGAGCTGTACGCTGAAGTAAAAAAGGCTGGTGAAGATAGCAATACTAATAAGCCAGAGGGGCAGCGACATAAACGCTACCTAGGGAAAGGGAAACAACGCCCTTGGAAGAAGGGTTGGGTTAGTATGAAAGGGTTGATCTTATTCCATGCCACCCTACTGCTGATGGTTTTGAACAAGCGCGCTAGCCACGAGGAACATTTTTCGAGCGACCGCCTAGTGCGCTCAGTAGTAGCGGATACTTATGCCCAAATACCTTGGGAGCAAACCTTTCGTTTCTTTTGTCCCTACAATATCACTTTGCTTCGACAAAATCTCGCGGGGTCAGCAGGGTACAGTCCGTACGCGAAGTACGATCTCATTCGTGCTACTTTATCACGCAATATCAACATACTTTCTATCCCTCCTAAGGTGTTGTCATATGACGAGGGTGGCCGACCTTGGCAAGGGAAAGGAGGCCATGGCGTGACAGTTCACTACAACTCGAACAAACCAAACAAGCGTATGACCATGTGTTTTATGTTCGCCGCCTTTGGCATTCCTTATGCGTGGGAATTTTACACTGGGGCTGATTCTAACACTTTCAACGAAGAACTTTACAACACAGTAGAGGAGAAAGCCTATGGCAAGCACACTAGCCGTATCCTTAGGCTTTACAAAAGCATCATTACAGCAGGGAACCCTAAGAAACGGTACGAGGACCTGAGCATCCGCACAGAAGGGCACTCCCTATACATGGACAACCTGTTTGTTTCTATTTTTTTGTTCTATATTCTATGGAAAGTTTACAAAGCTGGCGCTTGTGGTACACACCGCGAAAATAATAAACTTCCGAACCTGTCTTGGGGAGCTACCTTCCAGCGAGGTGAGATCTAACCATTGTTTTTGCATCTTTCGTTCCTCCCCCCACTCTGTTGATCTCTTCGTTCACTCACATCGTTTGGTGAGGACGTGTGTGTTCGTTCGCAGGGGCATACAAGTGGGCCACCACTATCTTTCACAATATTTGTTTCCTTTACGTTGAGTATGGCGATAACAAGATCGTCCGCTTCCTATCAACAATTCATTCCTCTCCAGAGAATAACCCAGGTAAATTCAAAGAGAGGTGGGACTCCGATACTCGTAAATACGTCAGAGTTTTTTTGCCGCAGATAAAACTTGACTACGACGCTGGTATGGGCGCAGTAGACCTGGCAGATATGCTCGAGTCGTTTGTTAGGATACTGTTCAAAACACGGCGCCCTTACATGGTCAACTATTTCTGGCACTTTGAAATGGCAGTCACTAGCTCACATCAGTTTTGCAAGTTACTCTACGGAGCGGAGGCATACAAACGCCGCTCTATGCGCGACGACATACGTGCACTCGTGAGGTGTATGTTAGAGTATGGCGGCACTATGCGGGAATTGGAACGTGTCGACGGCGCGCAAAAGAGGAAGCGTCGATCCAATCAATTTCTGGATGCGGCTAAGCATCCCCCCACTGAGTATGAACGAGGTCGTTGTTTTTACTGCCGCAACGACAAGAAAAAAACTTTTCGAGGCTGTCAAACCTGCGAGGCCCTGCTGTGCTCCCCAGAGTGTTGGACTAAGTATCACGATGAGTGCGCTTGAGCAGTTGGACGCTTGAACCATCTGTGAGTAGCATACACGGATGAGAGTGACTCAGGTCACATGCGCCTAGGATGTTCCCACCGCTGCAAGAGTGGGTGTGCCTATAAAGGTGCTCGGACTATTTACTTGTTTTTTGCTGTATTATGTGACTCTGGTTGAGTTTTATGTTCGTTTCTTTTACGGTGTACAGCGAACGATAGCAGATCGGAGTAACACATTCATTTCTAACTCATTTCCAAACTCATCTGTGGTTTTAAAGCTCCGAGGAGGGGCCTAGATATTGTATATTATTAGTATGTTGATATGTACAGCGTTACGAGCTCGCTTACTTGCTATATCATAATGTATAACAACACCCAAACCCAAACCCAAACCTGCGAGTAACCCTAGAAAATCACGAGTACAGAGGGGTTTGGGTTTCATCCTTGTGAGGTCCGCATGCCTTCATAGAGGTTGCACAGGCTTGGTCACCCTTCCCCAACACTATATGAAAGCATTGTATGCTGTTCCATGCATCGTGGGGTGCCCATACCGTTTTCTACAAATGGCGTAATAACATTTTCTTTTTTTTCAGCTGCAAATTTTTACGGTTTAGGGTTATTCGGACCACCATAACTCGACGAATTCTGACTGCATTTCTGTGTTTGATATCTTAAAATGACGGGCTAAGAGTCCTCTTTTAGTGACTTAAATTTCAGCCCCAATGGATAAACAACGCGTACGGCACGATCAAAACAGTAAACCCTATCATTTTCCGGTTAAAAAACACCAAAAAAGTTTCATCTGTTTAGGGGTTAAAGGATACATTTCCCGGTGTTCTCTTCACGGCAATCACAGGAACCGCGACAGAAGGGACAAAAACGGACATCAAACGGTCATCATGTCATACAAATAATAAAAAATGTGGCATTATCGATCTATCAACATTACTCAAAGGTGTTTCAACGGGATAATGTGATGAACCATATCGTAGTGGCCAAACATCAAAAGGTAGCATACAAATAGAATACTCGAAATCATGCGGAAAGAGCATTAATACGGAAGATTAACGGCTCGATACCATCCCCTATGAATCAACATCTAGATCGGCCAAGTCACAATATGGTGATTTGGCCCATTTATTTGTACAAACAAATGGTTGGAGTGCGTAAGTCGTGAAAAACTGATGAAGTTATCTATATACTTTGTTGAATTTGGATAGAGTGCGCTAAAGTTATGTAGTTTTGAATGATTTTGGTGCCAGACTTTTGCAGCTCACTGAAAACCTGGCAGTTTTCAGGACGGTTACCTCCATAACTTGAGCTCAGGTCAATTTCTGGGCATGTGTTGAGCATAACTTCTGTTAGTTTGGCCCTCCTGTTGAAGCCCCTGAAGTGGTGTGCACTTTGGAGGACATCGATTTGGAGGCCTGCCGAGTCATGCCAGAGCTTATGGACCCCACAGAGTTACAAACCCTAAATGTTTATTTTCGTCCATAAGCTCTGGGGACAAGAGTATGGGACCTACGGTCCTGGGTCCCACGGTCCGGTCTGTCACATAACTGAGGGTTTTCTGATCTGTGACAGGTGACTGGAAGTATGACAGTCACCGGGAACCGATCTGAAAACTGAGGTTTTCTAATCGGTCGGAGGCCATAAGAGCCGTCTCAGTGACTGAGAAGGCTTCTTGCCGTGTTCTGATTAACTGTGTGGAAGTCCTTCCTTTTCTTGCAGCGGCCGAGTTTCCACTACAAATGTGTCATTTGTCGGCTCTGTAGCCGTAGCCGATTAGAAAACCAGAGTTATGTGACACAGCACCTCTCGCTCCGCTCGCTGCACTGTGACACATAACATCCAGTTAAAAAAAAAAAACCTAAACCGTGGCATCCGATCTCAGGCTCGCGCTCGCCAATGCATGCCATGTCATCCGATCTTAGAGCTGCATCAGCATGGAATATTGGAATCTCGATCGAATCGCGGAATGCGGAATTGGGTTATTCTCATTGGCTGAATTCTCAATTCAGAATTCAGTTTTTCCCCTTCCGTCCGATGGTACATGATTTGCATCTCATCTTCGGCGAGCGACGCGACGCGATTGCGCATTGCGCGTTGCGTTGTGCCAACCAAAGCTGCATCCTGCAGCTGCAGCTGTCCGTGTCCCCGTCGTGTGACATCACATGACATAGACACCCAATCGAACACAAGAGCAGGACAAGAGAGCCAAACTGAAACGCTACTGTAAGCCTTCGCCTGCCCTTACGTTTAGTTTACGTTTAGGAAAGCAGCTATAATAATTGTATATAGCTCTCGTCTGGAACTTGGATAATTACAGCGTAACAACCCCAAAAGAAAAACATATTCCCCTGTTGCAATGAAGGGCGAAGACAGTTATAATGCGGACGTATAGATGCAAAATTTAAGGCCTACTCCACCTTGAAATCAGTCTACACAACAAGTTAACGGGTACCGATACGTGTTTCTCCCAGCTAGCTTGCATATCCCAACTGTTCGCCCAGTGTACGAGCATACAAGCATATGGCGTTTTGGCCCCTGAATAGACAGACAATAGTAGATTTTTTTTACTATGAAATAAAACCACACATTTCGTGAAGTAGTTCCTGGTGGAATGTGAAGCACCGATCCTTCTGTTTCACTGCTTCGCTCTGTAACACAGTACTGAAGCTAGCCGCATGTTGTCAAGGTTTTCCTCACCTTTCGAAGTTATCGCCACAAGTTGAAAACTGGGAACAGAATTGTTCGGGACTAAAAGCAAAGTGGCTTTCACAATAAATGAATGAATGAATGAATAAATAAATAAGACAACCTTTGCAGGTTGTGTGGCTTTCACAACAAGAATGCCCTGCAAGTAATCATTCTAGACTTCTGAATCGCAAGATAACTCGTCACTCTCAGCTGACTTGTACGGGATGTGCTCACAGGGGGACGGTTTTAAAGATACCGCGAGGGGGCTGCGTAACGTGCTCTTGGGTCTTGTGGGAGAGTAGTTGGGGATACTTTGGCCGCAAACACATACAATGGGTAACTTAAGAGGAGTTCTTTCAGTGGTGTTTTCAGCAACATTTTCAAGCCAGGGCACGGGTCTAGCCGAGTTAGCATTCTTGTTACAATAAGAAGGAGTACAGAAACCAGGACAGCATGAACCCCGAAACCGCACTAGTGAAGGAACTCTTGCCTCCCACGAAGGAGGAAGCGGACGAAGAGCCGAAACTTGGAGATGAGGCTAGTGAGTCTGAGTTTAGTGAAGAGGACGACGAAGAAAACGAGCGAATTCAAAATGAGTATTTGGAATGGCGGCAATACAATATTGAGCACCCTCCCGAGCCAAATATGAGGAAATTGGTGAAGACTATCTGTTTGGTCATCAGCGTTGCCAAGAAGCTTCAGTGGGCCGGGTCTGGTCGCGAGGACAAGAGACGCGCGAGTGTCATGAAGGATCCATCCCGGCGAACTCAGGCAGACAAAGTATTGGGCATCGAACTTCTGAGTTCGGTAAAATTCTTCCAGGTTGGAGATCCCGCGTTTCGCCAAACTACCGGGATCTTTGTGAGGGTTGTGAAGCGCTTCCGAGAAAGGGTTTTTTGGACTTCCTCCCAGCTCGTGCGCGAGTGCAACACAATTTAAGAAACGACTGGTCTTGAGAGGCAAAGCAGGAGTCCGTTTGACAGACCCGTGCCGTTTGCGTTGCGAGGCAAGGCGCAAGTCAGAATGAGACACCCTCTGCATCAAACAGCAAGGCGCGTGTCCTCTTTGGGTTCCGAGGGGTGCAGCAAGTTTTGAGAAACGCTGTACGTTTAGAGGCAAGGCGCAAGTCAGCGTGAAAGACACTTTGCGTCGAGAGCCGAGGTGCGAGTCAGGATGCGAGATTCTTTGCATGGAGAAGCGAGCGAGGCTGCTTTTTCTGCCCTTCGCAAACCTTATTTCTATATATGAGCAGCCATAGAGGCCTGACGTTGGAGGAGCTGCAATATAAGTATCCTCTTTGCAAGTTGCGGGGTTCTTGTGTGTACTGTTTTGGTTTTCTGACGAGTTATAATTCCTGAAATCGGCGCACGTGCTCATCACGCCGTGAGAGAAGGCAGGCGCAAAGCCTGAAGTCTGTGTGTGTGCTGGTCAGGGTTTAAGCGCAGACCAGCTGCATACTCTCGCAGCAGCCGTCACCTTCAGAACTGTGGAAAGAGGCGAGGTGGTCTATACGGAGGGCGAGGCCACGGAGTGCTTCTATGTCCTTACGCAGGGCTCAGTCAGCCTGCGCCGCCTCACCACCACCAGGTGCGTGGCTGCATGAAGTCATCAGCCTGCGCCGCCTCACCACCACCAGGTGCGTGGTTGCATGTATCATCAGCCTGCCCCGCCTCACCACCACCAGGTGCGTGGTTGCATGTATCATCAGCCTGCGCCGCCTCACCACCACCAGG
>LGRX02014229.1:0-14537 GCA_001247695.2 Cymbomonas tetramitiformis | reverse complement strand
CGTGCCCTGATAGCGCTGCTACATGGGTAACATGCCCTCATCCCATGTTTTGTGCATGCAGCGCACCCTCCTTGAACTTTACTATGTGTGTGCATTCATATTTAATGTGTTAATGAAAACCCTAGTCGCATGCTGGTGCGCCTGCAGATAAACCCTAGTCGCATGCTGGTGCGCCTGCAGATAAATCCTAGTCGCGTGCTGGTGCGCCTGCATATAAACCTCTAGTCGCATGCTGGTGCGCCTGCAGATAAACCCTAATCACATGCTGTTGCGCCTACAGATAAACCCTACTCGCATGCTGCTGCGCCTGCGCATAAACCCTAATTGCATGCTGCTGCGTCTGCGGATAAACCCTAATCGCATGCTGTCGCGCCTGCAGATAAACCCTAATCGCATGTTGTTACGCCTGCAGATAAACCCTGATGACATGTTGTTGCACCTGCAGATAAACCCTAATCGTATGCTGTTGCACCTGCAGATAAACCCTAATCGCATGTTGCATCATGCGCGTTAAACACCAATTCGATGCTGCTGCGAGTGCGCCACGCCCTCATCCAATGCTACTGTGTGTGCGCCACGCCCCCATCAAGTGCTGCTGCGAGTGCGCCACGCCCTCATCAAGTGCTGCTGCGAGTGCGCCACGCCACCATCCAATGCTGCTTTGAGCGTGTGCAAACCATTACCCTAATGTACACCGCTGCTGCACGTTTTTCGTACGCTACTCCAATGCTGATTTGCATGCATAACCCCTAATATGGACTTCGAATTTGGAATTTGCATTGTCAGCACCCTCAGTCGTAGTTGCACGCCTCGGAACCTGTTCTGCCCCGCTTGCGCAGTCTCAAAGCGGGGCACCCGGGCGCGCGTTGTGACCGAACGAGCGCGCGGGGCACTCACGGTGCGACATGAGGCCGCCACGTCGGACTGCTTTCCCATCCCCGAGATCAGCGCGTAGCAGGCTCCGGCGAGCTCCGGTCAGTGCTCACCTGCGCGTGATTGGCCAGGGTGCTCACGAGCACCTGGATATCCGAGACCTTGCTCATGCGAACGTTGATCCTCGTCATTCGGCGTCGTTTCTCGCGTTTGTTCTGCCTGCGGCGCAGTCGGAGAAGCAACCATCCACCCGCCACCAACGTTCCTACCACTACAATTGTGCGGACAACGTGCTCAACAGCGTACCCAGTCGAGGTGCACCGCTGACATTTCCCACCATACAGCTGCTCGTAACCGGCCATGCACGTGCCACACACTGGGTCTGCTGCGTTGTACCCCTCTCCGCAGAGTGCCGCGGCCGCCTCTGCGGTGTAAGCTGCGCCGCCTTCGTACAGGTTGCTGCGGGCGCCCGAGGTGGAGGTGCAGGCGGATTCCACGTCACAGGAGTAAGTCCGGTCGAAGACACAAAGGGCGGTGTTCTCCACGTCAGCGCGGCCACACTCGGCCGCCATGGACGAAAGGGCCATCCAGTAGCCATCCTGACCCGCGACGCCAAAGGGAGTCCGTGTCAGTGGCTGCGTCGATCAGACCTACCAATTTCGGCCACTGCGAAGCAAGCGGATCAAATCAGAACCAAAGGGACTGGGAACCCTAGGCGAGGGAGAATGCAAAATATGAGCAGAATCACAAGAATCCAACACAAACAAACAAACGTGTTTGGTGCGTTGTGTGCATGATTTCCACTGGTGCATGGTCAATGGACGCTTTTGGACCGTTCTGAACCAATCACTTCGATGCATCACCATGAGGGGAGATGCTCGACGCCACAAAACACGAATCGCAGGAACTCCCTGGTTAGGTCGCTCCCAGCTAATGTGCCGAACACGCAGTGAGCACGATACACGCATGCGCCGAATCAAAAGGGAGGGGACTATATAACTTCAGGAAAGGGGAGGGAGGGGGGGGGGCAAGGGATAATCCATTGCGGGAAGCAAGGGTTCAATCCACAGAAGACCCAGGAAAGGGGATGGAGGGAGATGGTCTTGGTCCCTGGTGGACGATACATCTCCTATTGTGAGCAGATGCTGCGGCATTGCGGGACCCACGTGGCCATGAGGTGAATCCACCCTCAGTGCATATATTATATCACCGGCAAATCGTTTGACCCTGCAGCTAATTATTTCACAGCCCTACATGCTGAAGCAGACCCTGAACCACATTTCTTGGCTGCTGTTGACCTTGTACTGACAGCGCGCCTCGACCTTGGCTAATCAGGAAACTTGGCATGCGGCGGGCATTGCACACGCTCGTGGGCAGAAAGCAGGGTGCTAGCTGCCCGGAGGAACGCGAAGGTCATCCCCTCCGATGAAATGCCGGTCGCAGCAGGAAGCACCTCCAGTGTGAAGCTGTTGCCTCCGTGGCACTTGAGCACAGCCGCATCGCACTCCACACACTCCGCGGTCCCGTTATCCTGCGAAGAAAAAAAACCATGCAGGGCGCCAAACATCATCAGTCGCCGCAATCGCCACCGCTAGATGGTCGTCGAAAGAAAGCGCAGATCGACCACATCGAAGTCTCCCAGGTTTCCCGGATAATTGTGTGTAAGTGAGAGTCAGGGGGGATTGAGCAGGGCGGCGTGTAAATCGGTGTGCCCAAACGCCGAACACTTAGATTCTCGTGCTACAACTCAGGCTCTGGGTAGGACTAAGGACGGGAGGAGGGAAGGGGACACACAAACTTGATGTAGCCCTCCTTGCACGGTTCACACGTCCAATCTTCCGGATCATACACCTCCCCGTACTCACACAGCATCAGCTCCAAGTCGATCGACACCGGGGCCCAGGCTGAAACCTCCGGCATGAAGGTCATGTTCAACAAGGCCCCTGGGGCGGCGGCAATGCCCAAGGACGTGTACCGTGCGCCATGGCTGCTCAAGTGCGGCACAATGACATCCCCCGTCGTATCAACGCCCTCTTCGGAGCCGCTCACGTGCGCCAGAGTGATCGCCACGATCGAAGTTGTCACAAGGTCCGCGATGTTCCCATAAAAGTCTGCCTCATCCCCCCTCCCGGCCCCATTAGCGGACGCCCTTTGTATATTGGACCGCGGTCTTCACTCTATTAAGGTCGAATAGGTGCCAGCCCTACGGGTTCGGGCCATGTCCTTTAACTCGCTCCACTTTGTGCCTCGTGTGCGACCATCTTCCTTTCTGTGCTCTTAGCGTGCGGTCGGCGTGCATCCTAGCAAACAGCCACTCTTGGGCTGCATGCACCACGCGCAGTCGCCGCATGGGGGCAAAGAATAACAGAATCTAACCGCATCCCTCCCGCTGTAGTCTGCTCTTGCTGCAAGTGCGGGGGCACTGGTGCCCAGCTCGAGAGAAGAACTGCGGCGGAAAAAATGCGGGAGTATGAAACAACTCACGGGGGGCCTTGGATACGACCAGCTCGCGGGGGTCCTAGGATACGGCCAGCTCGCCGGGGGTCCTAGGATACGACCAGCTCGCGGGGGCCCTAGGGAAAGTGCGCCGAGGGAATCGGATTTGCTCTCCCGCGCCAACGAGGAGTATTGAGGGAGAGGGGGAGAGTGCACCTCGTGCGATGTAGTACAGGGGTGGGTCGATGCGCTTTGCGCCACGAACGTGCAGCGGCGACGGCACCTCAGTGCCATCTTGTTCTGCGGAGAAGGTCATGGCAGTGGTTACGTAAAGTGAGGTGCCGTTCGGCCAGTCACAGCCGATGCATTCCGGCGGCGCCAGCTCCACGCTGCACATTTCTTTCTTATCCTTCCCCTGGCACTCCAGCCGCTCGGTGGTGTGATACATCCAGAACACGTGGCATCCCACCGTGGTTGCGCTGCAGGCACCGAACCGAACACCCTGTAGTTCAAGGTGCGTGGCGTTGTGCGGCCGCTCCATGAACACCCCCGCGCCCCGCTCTGCCGCCGGATCCACGCACGTGGTGCCCTCCACCCTCACCGCGAGCGCACACTCGCCCACATACATACATCCACCGTCGTGCGTGGCGCTGTTCCCTTGCATCTCGCACTGCGCCTGCGTGCACCCGCGGCTTTCCTGCCTCAGACCCAGGATAAAAAAAACACACATCCAATCAGCAGCCAGATCCGGCGAGCGTATAATGTCACCTCTCAAGCTCCTTGCGCCGCGGATTCCACGCAGCGTGTGTCATGAACGAGGTCTACGCCACAGCCACGGGCCGAATCTGCTTTGCAAAAAACCCGGCGGAGTACAAGAGGCCTGCATCCGGCCTTCTCGCCTTCTCGGGCTGGCGGCCGGTGGGGCTTACCACGATGATGACGGCGAGGTCAAGGGCCACAAGACCGCCGCCATACGTTCCGGTGTTGCCCGTCAGATTGCTAAGGGTGATTGTCAGATTTGAGTTCATGACGGCTAGGGCACCCCCGTACTGCGCAGTGTTCCCATGGATGAGGGCGTCCTGCAGGGCAATGATGCTACCCATGGACGCCATCAGCCCTCCCCCGGTAGTGTCGGACGTGCACCCTCGAATAGTCACCCCCACCAGGGTCGCCTGGCTGGATAGGTCAAAGTTGGCACCGCCGCCATTGTCCCCCGCGAGGCAACCCTCCACCACGCTCGCCTGGAAATCAAGGAAGGCCTCCACATACAGCCCCCCTCCACGGAACGCCGCTAGATTTTCACTTACTAGCACGCCAATCACCTGTACCCTCGCACCCCCAGACACAGCGAGCCCTCCCCCATTGTCTCCCGCCAAATTCTCGGGGCCGAGCACCGATTCGGAGAGGAGCACCACAGCGGGCTCGTCTCTCACCACCAGCGCCCCACCGTTTTGAATGCACCTGTTCTCGTAGAAGAGGCACCGAAGCAAAAAGCCCACCGCAAATTCCAAATGCAGCCCCGCACCGCCTTCTCCCGCCGTGTTGCCCTCGAAACGACAGTCCACGGCCTCTAAGGCAAGCCGGGATGCCCAGATAGCTCCGCCGTTGAAGTCGGCTTCATGGAGGAGAGGGTGAGGGGAAAGGGAGGAGGGCGAGGACAGGGAAGAGAGGGAGGGCACCCGCGCACATCCAATCAGCACGAAGGCTCGATGTGAGGCTGCGTTGCGGCTCTGGCATAGCTCAGGTGTGGTCAACTCAGGAATGTGCGGGGCAGCTGTTGTTATGCAACCACCAGCATGCATACAAACGTACTGAGTTGAGGCAAAGAGCTTTAGGCAGAATTGCTCGCCCACAGCTCACAATTGGTCAGATCCAGGAAAAATCAAAACAGTGATGTATCAGAGCGGAAGGCTCTGGGTTCCTTTGGATCAAGGTGCCAGCTTCCCGCCCATTGTGCAGCGATTGGGCGAAGCCGAGCAGGGAGCAGGCACGGAGAAGGATCAAAGATAAGACCCGGGCACCAACGCTCCTGTCCAAGTAGGTTGCAGAAGCGACGGCATGGCGTGTGCAGCTGATGCGAGCAGACATGCATGCCAACTCTCCCTCAAACCTGTTGCTACTTCGGACATCGAACATTGAAAGCTCCCCGGGAAATCTGCACTTTGAAAACCTGTTCCTATACAGAAACACCGAAATGTAGAAATATGGCATATAATAATGAACATATATACATCAAAACCTGTTCCCATATAGAAACACCGAAATATAGAAATATGGTATATAATAATGAACATATATATGAAAAC
Source organism: Cymbomonas tetramitiformis (assembly GCA_001247695.2). NCBI lineage: Eukaryota > Viridiplantae > Chlorophyta > Pyramimonadophyceae > Pyramimonadales > Pyramimonadaceae > Cymbomonas > Cymbomonas tetramitiformis. Next base: position 8,922 of record LGRX02014229.1, on the reverse strand, counting down.
CTGTTCCCATAGAGCGCCCAGATCTGGTTCCAGGAGGTTTCCCACATCCGCAAATGCACGCACTTTGAGATGAAAGCATATCTTCCACCTGCTCAGAGGCCAATGAGAGTCGAGAGCGAAGGCGCAGCGGAGGGCGCAACATCCTGAGGAGGGGCAGTGTGGGTGGCAGCGCCGTCATCGCGCCTGCTCCTGCAAGCCTTCCCCAACTTGCAACGGACTGCAGCTGTGCAGCAGCAGTGGTGGAGCGCACCGGAGTTGTTTTTGAACACGCTGCCAGTCATGTTCACGACGTCAGTGTTTCCTTCCGCGTAGGACCACCGGTTGGCGATGGCAGCGCCATACTGCGCAACGTTGTCTGCCAAAAGACAGTCTTCCATGACGAGGGAGCAATCGCCCACAATGGATACCCCCCCCCCATACAGAACTGTCGACCCGCCGTTATTTGAGATAACGCTCTGTGCAAGCAGTAAGGTTGTGAACACCCAGGGAAACAGCGCGGCCCCCTCGCAAAACCCTTTGCACCTGTTGTCTTCCAGTAGGCTTCCACGAATAACTGACTCGGAATAGGCGCCTGGTTCACCCATAGATAAGAACCCAGCACCATATCCGAGATTCAACTGCGAATCACCCAAGGCGTTCCCATGCACTAAGGTGTCAATCATGTTGACGTTGATCGAGTGCTCGATCGAGCCAACCGGAACGATACCCATCCCAATCCCGCCTATGGTATGATTCCCGAGGTTGTTATAGATGGCACATCCCTCCAGCGTGACGTTGGTCCCGCGCATGTGCGGAATGAGACTCGTAGTGTCCAACACCGCTAGCCCCCCGCCCCCCAAGGCGTTTAGAATTAAATTCTCCGCGATGCTGCAGTTCACGAGCACTGCGGAACTCTGCAGCAAGCCGATCCCCGCTCCAGCTTTCCCGCCATCGAGCACGTTGCCAGTCACGACGCAACCCTCCATACGCAGCACGGCACCAGCGCTGGCCAACAGCCCCGCCCCGCCAAATGCTGCCGCTGCCGTCCCGAAAGGGTTTCCCATACAGCAGTCCGAGATAAGGCAGTCCGTCAGGACCGCCTGAGCATACTCCGCCACCAGCAACCCGGCACCGCCTTGTTCCAATTTCCCAGTCAAGTTCCCGCGGGTGAGATGCACGCAATTGAGGGTTAGCGCGGCCAGCTCGCCAAAAGCGTGGAGCACGCGGTGACGCCCGCCGGCATCGATGGCACAGTACGGGCGTTCAGCGCTACCAAGGTGACACTCCCCTGCTATCGTCAGCACCTTCGTGATGGAAGGCAGAGGTTGCTCGAGGGTGGCGTCGGCGCGCAGCACGACCGTGTGGACGTCGGGGTCATCAATGGAAGCCCCCAGTTCTTCGCCTGCTGTAGTATTATCCTCGATCACGATGAGACCTAGTGACGAGGACTGGGGTGGCGGAGAGACGAAGGAGGGTGGCATAGGCAGAAGTAGGGGGGATGCCACGTATGCCGGTGGGAGGTGTCCCACGGAAGGCGGCGGCGGCGGCGGCAACTGATGAAGTGCACGCCCCCACTTTGCTGGCGCCCTCGAGCCCCCTAACCCCATGGCGCCGGTGCCACCTCCCTCGAGGGCGTCTCTAGCCGCGTGCCCCCCCCTGGCAACGCGTAGTAGGAGGCCAGCTGATGCCTCGTACTCCATTGGCGTGATACATCCATCCCCTGAGAGGTCGAGCTGCGAGAAGCTCGGGAGCTGGGCCATGAGGTTTGGCGGAGGTGGTAATGGTGAGGCATCCACCGGGAGCAGCAGCAAACCTACGAGTACAATAAGCCAGCAAAACTGCTGCGCCGCGAGGTGGGGTCTTTCATGACCGCTGAGACCCATGCGCAAGGCCGGGAGCCTCGACGGCCGGCTACGCGTACCACCTCTCTTCCACTCCCTCCAGACTGGAGGACGGGGGGCTTGAGGCCCGAGTGGGCAGACGCGGAGGCGAGCCGCCAGGTCTTGCTCGTCCCTTCTGCCACGCTGGGCCTCGACGGCGGCGGCTTACGAAGGCGCGGCTTAGCTAACCCTAAATATGGCTTAGCAAACCCTGCAGGGAGAAGGAGAGGAACGAGCGATCATAGCACAGGAAAGTGCGCGAAGGCTACAAGCGTGTTCGCGGCCATGGCCGCCGTCGGGTCCCGCAGAGGATCAGGATGAAAGTGGGTGTGCAACCATCCTCATCGACCGTAAGGGAATCCTTCTCGCAAGACGATGAGGTTGTTGTTGAAGTGGTGCACGGCGCTCGCGGCTCGGGATTGCTCAACCAGGATGCATCTCCCTGCACCGCACGCAACCCGGTAGGAAATGGAAGAGGGACGGGTGGGAGGTCGGAGAGGGCATGAGCATTCGAGAGAGAGTCGCGAGGCGCGGGAGCTCAGCAAAGTAGCGCAAGTACCCGGTTCGGGACATACGGGGCGCGCGTGTTCGAGTTGCATACGGAGGTGGGGGACGTCAAGGCGCGCAAAAGAGCCAGAGGTTCATTACTCCTGCGCTGCAGCAGCGAAGGTATGTATTTATGTGCTGCCGGAAGACACGATGGCTTCGGTATGGCAGAAACTGAGAAATAGCCATGCCTTCGTGGCTCTTTCGCGCTTTCGCTTAGCAACCCGCTGGGCTGTACACTCCGCAGGGAGGGTGGCGCACGCGCAACAGCAGGTCCGGCACGGAGATGACAGGGTGTGTACGCGAGTTAAACATCAATACAGGATGCTCAACGAGCTGTGGATAAACGGGCTGGATCTGGGAAACGAGGGTCCGCCGTGGCCGTTCGCGGGGGTTTGGGAGGGTATATGCATGCAAATGCAGCGAGTTAAACGGTCGCGTAGGGCAGTCACCACGCAGCTTATTGACAGGATGCGTCCGTGCGTCGTCAACCGCCAAACGGGGTGCAACGTGACGACTCCCAAACGATAAAAAATGAGGTCGTTGCTACCAACTTGAAACTGAAAATTTTCATAGTTTCACGCAAATTTCGGCAGCCAATTCTTTCGCTAGTCCGACGTCAGAAGATGCCGCATTTTTTGGGACACGTCGGTCCACGTCGGATCAGCTGCCGATTTGCTCAATTCGCTCGTGAGAATTGGCTTCAATTCGCTCGCGCAACGGCCACAATTCAAACGAAATGAAAACTCAATTCGGCAGCGACTCAATTCGTTCGGCTGACTGTGCACAACATGAATATTCGATTCAGACCCAACCAAAATTGGCACTCGCAGACTTCACCAGTAACATCGGAGGTGTGCAACAAGATGGATATTTTATGTCCACGTCGGACTAGCGAAAGAATTTGCTGCCGAAATTTGCGTGAAAGTCCCTAATGAATGAATAGCTTACACTCAGGTCGACTTGTACGAATCAATGGTGACGATCATGCATGCGTAGCCCGTGGACTCGTGGAGCATAAAGTATTCCTTCGTGGATACATCTTGACCGTCCTATGATATTAAAGATGCTCAGCCTTGAGCCCTTGACAGCCGGGCTACACCCTACTGTAGGGCGAGGGCGTCGCGTCGTGACACTCGACTGTGAAGTGTGAACCAAGAAATCTGTCGGAAGGATGTCGAAGTGGATATTTTTTGGGAGATTTCCGAACGACGACATGAGATCGTTTACACCTATTCTTCCTGACACCAATTTTGTCGTCTGGAGATTTAGGCTATTAAATTGAAGGGCATGACTTGGCTGGAGAGCTCAAAAAAGGCCTACGCATTGCTACGTCTTCAAGAGTTTTCCGAATAACTCCAGGGCCAGCCACTGTGCATTCTGCACTAAGGTATAGGGCTGCAAGTTTTTAATCCATTGCTGACTGCTGATTTACGCGCCTGATAAATTTTATGCGAATTTGCCTCGTACGTCTGCGCTCAACACTTTCATTGAGGACCCGTTAGCCCTAACTTAACGCGTCTCCACCATTGTTTGTTGAAGAAGAGAGCAAGCACAGAATTAACCACAGAACCGATAGTGAATCAGTATGCACACAAGTTTCTTGCGCAGCTTGGTGCGTTGTTGTCCTGCATCCGTGCGTGCACACTCTGCTTACTGCTCAGATGTGAGGGTTGCAGCTTTAAAAAAATGCAAGCAGTGGCGCTTAGAGGCAACTCACGGCTTTCGTTCGGCGTCTGCGCAATATCGAAACTTCTTTCTACATCCTCTGGATATGTTTCCCGAGCGAGACAACGGAAGCTCGGAGATCGTAAGGTTTGTGGTTTTCGAGGGCACATTCCAAGCCTCCTCTTGAAGACAAGGGACTTTTCGCTGACAACACGATCCCTTGCACGCCGAGAAATTATCAGTGAGTTGGAGTCATCGCGAGACATAGATGAACAGCAGAATGACTTATCGCAACAGGTGAGGCATGGTCAGATGAACTGCCCGAAGGCCCGCCGGATGCGTTGCTTTCGCGGAGCATCAATAGCGGGATGCTAATGTGCCTGTAGGCATCTTCTACATGAAGGTTCAACTTCTGCCAAGAAGATGAAGCTTCATCGTAAAGGCTTGACAACTGATACACAAATTGGGATATTTAAATTTCTGGAATTATTCCACAGTACCCCTGGAACGAATGCATACGGGAAGTTGGTTATTTCTAACAACGCCTGCTTCACAATAGCTTTTTTGTTGCTGCGAGCTATCTTGCAGTCGCCTTGTGTACGGGCTTCCCTGAATCTTCCAAGTGACACGCCGTCAAATACTTTCGGCCCTTCAGGTCATGGCTAGCGAGATCACACACGAATTGGCTGGGCTGCGGCTGGACAAGCTGCTGACGTCCCAGCTTCCCCAAATGAGCCGCGCAAAAGTTCAGTCTCTCATCAAAGATGGAAATGTGATCGTGAATGGCTCCCCGGAGACTCGTCCTCGGTGACTACCCCGAGAGGGCTCCAACCTGTGTCGCCTGTTTACTCGTGTTCCGCACGTACAGAAGCTCGATTACTTTCCGGTCACGCTCCACGTGCGATTACGTCCACATGCTGCACGCCGCCTGCCAAGAGACCTCACTCGTTAGCTACAACTGCTCATGAGGTCTCGCAACTACATGCATAGCAGCGGGCGCAAAGCTGGTTGCGTTCTCCCGTGTCGCCCTGCTCGGGACGACTCACGTTGCACTCATCTTGCAAGGGACCGCGACCAACTGCATCACCCTCTGCCGTCACCCGCACAGGAGCTTCACTTGCCCCCATCACTCTCACCCACACAAGTGCTGCTTGCTCCCCCATCACCTGTGGGGGGGGTGCACACTAGTGAGTGCCTCAATACACTCATGCTTGGTTACCAAAGTCACCGGCTGCGGTGAAGGCGATACTAGCTTATCTCTCTCACACATACACACATATATATGTTCACTGAAGATTCTGGCAGCCACTCCTTACCGCTGTGAACTGCTGCCGGACTTCGGCATGCTTCACTCCTGGTTATTTGCCGCCACTCCTTTCTGTTGTGAACTGCTGCCGGACTTCGGCATGCTTCACTCCTGGTGTTTGGCCACCACATCTTACTGCTCGACTGACGCGCGCTACAGGTACTGTGTCAAGCAAGGTGACCGTGTGGGATACCAGCTCCCTCCGCCAGTGCCCATCGAGGCCCAACCGGAGGACATCCCCCTCGAGGTACCGCCATTGTTACCCAGGAAACTTCCCCCTCCATTGATGGGATATTGTGAGCTGGGCACTTTTAGGGTTTGAAGAAAAGGTCAGGAAGCCCTTGTGTTGCTCTTGAACGAAACGCCTCCTTCAGGTGGTATGCGGCCGCACTAAGCACCTTCGTCACGCCTGCGTATTTTGGAGCTGCACCGAGAGCCCTGCGCTTCACGCGTGCGTATTTTGGAGCTGCACCGACACCCCTTAAGGTTTTTATATTTTGGGGTTGCATTGACACCCCTGTTATTAGAATTCGTTAAGGTAGTATCGCAAAAAAAAAAAAGTTGCGTATTACAATGATAAACTGAACAACTGTTCATATGGCGAAACGCCAAGTCAAACCAAATCATCACTCTGCAGTCGTTAAATATTACAAAAGTTCATGAACTCGGATCACGTGTCACTCACAGATCCTACTAATTATTACAATACCCAGGTCCATCTCATAGTCCAAACGCGATCATACTCGTGTCATGATCACTGCACTATCTGTATCGTAGCTGTTGTCTTTCCTAGTAGGGTTTCCTGTAGGGTTTCAAGCATTTAACATTGGGTTTCTCGGGGTTTCTTCAGGGTTTGAAATATGACCCTAGGCAGTCTGTCTTCATACCAAAATGATCAGTAGACACTTTGGATTTCGATGCCTTTAGGAATTCATATTTCGGGGTTACCCCAACACCCACTTCAGTTGTTTGTATTTCAGAGTTGCGACAGTCCCTTCAGGTGTGCATATATTGGGGTTGCACCGACACCCCTTTCAGGCACTTGTATCTCGGAGTTCCTTGCGCAGTAACATCGCGATTTGCGGCAGGTACTTTACGAAGACGAGCACCTCCTTGTCATCAACAAGCAGGCCCACCTTGTGGTGCACCCGGCTGCCGGCAACCAGGTGATACCTCCCTCCCCCATCGTGCCATCCCCTGCGGGCTCCACCTCAAACTCAGTTTGAGCATGTCATATTGTGAAGTGAATCGTCCGGCCTATTGTTTTATTCCTATGCTCAGCAGCAGCGCACCGACATAAAGCCGCGCGGCACTGCCAACGCTGAATGCGACTCCGTTTGGGCGCCTCTGCTTGCTCGCGTGGGTGGCTCAGACGACGCGTTTGCCGCGAATAGTCGGACTCGGATGCGCATCCCAGCTCCGAGCAGAACTCGGGAGCGGAATTATTTGTGATGATCTCGCCGCGATGCCAGTGACTCGGTGCCCCTAGTCGTGTCGCAAAGCTCGTTTCTTAATTTCTTATTTATTTTCGTTGCACTTTTCACGAGTTTGTTGTGCCCCTCCAGTGCATGCCTGGTTGCGTATTCGCCAAACGAACAAGTCGCCGCCCGCTTTGCCTGTACACAATTTCTTGTCTGGGATGCACTCAGGGTTGGGTCAATCTGCCACTCGCATCTTATCCTCCGCCCACCCTGCGGACGCATTGGTTCTTGCCCAGTTCGTGCGGTGCCGAAAAGGCCGCTCCTGGTTTTGTGCAGACGGGGACTTTGGTGAATGCCATTCTCTATCATTGCCAGCTGCCAGCAATGCGCTTCACGGCTGGAAAGCAGGGTCCCATCTCCTTGACCGGAGGAGCCAATGCCGCTCAGCCAGATGCGGATGTTACTGACGCGAATTATGATGACGACTCAGGTACAGTTGTTCCCTGCTCACTCTCAGCACATCCGACGCATCCCTCACCAACGCAAGACCTCCTTGTCGGGTGCACCCTATCATCCGGAGGCAATATACGCATGCAGCTTATCCTTGGGCCGATTTCTTTGGCACCATGTAGCCACACTGGGGATCAAAGGATTCAGCACACACTACGGGACACTTATCTGCATTTTGCTCTTGAGTGGAGAAGGGGACCCCCTAAGCCTTACTGAGCCACCTGAGTGTGTCTGCGATTGCACCGCCTGCCCACATATTCTGTGCCGATGAAGGCAGTTCACCTGTACCCCCCGAGCTGCCCGAGCCATCTCCCCTCAATCAAGCCTGCGCTCAGAACCACCCCCCGCTCCCTGCCTGCCCCAAAGCCTGGTCTCATGAGAGCTTGTCCACCCACCACATGTCCGGTGTTCCAAAGGGCTGTCCCAAGGGTCTGAGAGTGATAGACTGAATTGCTTCCTTGTGACCTTGCGCGTCCACCACCAAATTCCCTCTACCCTTACTAATCCAACTCTATGGCCACGAAGCCCTTGCGCTGGACACCTTGCGAGGAAGCTGCGATCTTGAGGACTGCGATCCACACTTGCGCTGCAACGCCCGTTCGGCATTGTTCCTACTTGGAGTCCTATCCGCCGTGTATGTGGCGTATCCTTGGACCGGTTCCTGTGGCGCCACATAGCCACAGAAGATCGGCTGCACTGTGTCCCAGTCCAGCGCCTGAGGATGCTCTCTTTGTGATGCGGCGTGTTCGATGACGAGCCACCTCGGCTCCGGGGAGCTCTCTGCTCGCTAGTAACGGAGACCGCCGATCGCGGAGCGGATGCAAGAGCTTTTGCCCTCTGGCGCCCTCCATTTTTTTGCATTTTCTCTGAGCCTATCCACTTGTCTCTGTTTCTTGCCCAGTGCTCTGCTCATCACTACGTCTTGTCGTCAATGTTTTGCTCGTCATCTCGTGTTCTCTCTGCTCGCTTCGGCATCTCCCTTCCCTCTCTCTCGCTGCTGGGCGCGTCGTCGTTCTCTCTGGTGTGTCCTCTCATTATCCTTCTTCACTTTCAAAGGGGTCGCTGGGTGCTTAACACCTTGTCCATGCCCACCTCTCTCTCTCTCTATATATATATATATACTTCGGTATACGCCCGGCGAGGTTTATATGTAAGTGTAATAGAATCTAGCTTTCCAACTTAGTGCAGTTAAGTTCAATTGCTAAGTGCTCTTAAGTGTTGTGAAGTGTTGAAAAACTTCAGACTAAACTACTGAAAAGTTGAATTCAGTGCTGAGTGCTGATAAGTTAATGCCAATGAAATTGAAGCATTCTAAGATGAAATAATGCATGCTAACAATTGGCATCACTCATCATTAAGTGATGCATTTGCACACGGAATATTAATGAATGCTTACAATTGGCATCACTCATCAGCAATTGATGCATTTGAAAGTACATGATGTAATGCATGGATGCTAGGATGATCTGGGATGTAATGGCGATTACATGATGTAATGGATGGATGAGCATGATCTGGGATTGAAATGCAATGCATAATTATCCCCGATGTGGGTTAAAATGAGATGTCTACACCCGATGTAGATTAAATGAGATGTCAGCCCCCGATGTAG
>LGRX02014228.1:0-20408 GCA_001247695.2 Cymbomonas tetramitiformis | reverse complement strand
GCCTGTTACAGGGTCAAGTGAGCTATGTTAGGGGGCTCTGACTGCCATGTGCGTGCCTGTTATAGGGTCAAGTGAGTTATGTCAAGGGCTCTGAATGCCATGTGCCTGCCTGTCACAGGCTGTTGCCCCAAATGCAGAGTCAGTCTCTGCCGTGCTGCCAGGGACAATGGGAAAACACATCAGCTGAAAACGGTTTGCCTGGCAATCCAGATGCTGCATTGATGCGATTGACAGGATGCGTGGGGGGTGAGCGGAGGAGTATTGGACCCCCATAGCGCCCCCCCATACCTAAACGCTGTGGTGTAGGTGGGTGGGGGAGCGGGGCTTGGGATATCCGTGCCCAAAGCCTCCAAAGCGACCCACCCTTTTCCGTAGCCCCTAAGCCATTTTCTGGGTTGATACAACCCAGAACCCTGCGATTCCCCCAGGGTTTCGGCATGTCTGCTTGCTGGCGCATACCGTTGGATATATCACGATTATGCCGACGACACGGATGTCATATACCTCTATTCAGATGTGTGGGAAAGCATACCACCTCCCGGGATGGCAGTACAAACAAAATGTTTCCAGGCCATTTCCAACTGTAAACACAGTTACAGGGTGATATTGTTGTTGTTACGGCGTCAGGGTCGGACCCTACAGGAGTTAGACATCATGCCCACCATCAGGCAATGCGTAACGACTCGGTTCTCCCGGAGGACTCCTGAATCCCCGCAGGGAAGCGTGTGAGGGGGTGCGTTGAGGGGTTTATTGGGACCTAGAAGCCCCTCTCCACTCTCCAAACACCCATTAAGCTGAAGCCCTACACAATTCACTTCACCTCTAAGCTGCATATCGCTGCCGTGCGGCACCGAAAAAGAAAGCGATGGCATGTGTTGGGGCGTGTGCAGGTGGTGAATCGACCCTGTAAGCACGCGACCAAGTTGGGACGGCCAGTGGACATCCAACCTCCACGTGTGAGCCCTCACACACTCTGTAACGTGGGTTAAGTCGAGCTCTATAGACTTTTCCCACCTACGCTTGAAAATCTCCACAAATTTTAATGCAGCTTATGGGGTAAACGGGACGGAGAAGCCATCCGCCGGGTACTCCAAGTCGTTAACTATTAAGATTCCTCTCAAGCTGGATTGGTGCTGGATTGGTGCCGTGTGCCGTTCGCGGGGGTCCTGGCTGCAGTGTGCGTGCCTGGTATAGCGCCCGCCCCAGTTTGGGAGTCATCCCCTCCACCTGCGCGATGCACTGGCACAAACACACGGACCCCAGCGGCAGCGGATCCTCTTGGTTTCCGCACTGGCCATGAATGCAGTACTTTCGATTATACTCAAAGGTGTCGGAGTGTAGATCGTTCAGTAGCTGAGCCACTTCGGGGTGGCGGCGAGAGCGGGGGACTTGCGTGGCGGTGTAGAGTTCCCGCGCCTCGGGGGCTGCGTTTAGGAGGTGGCAGATGTAGCTCTCCTCGCACCACACTACCTGCGGCCGCGGGGAGTCAGGCAGAGGGGGTAATGTACGTCAGCATCGTCACAAGGGGGTGAAGGAAGCACGGGAGGGGACAACAACAGTCAGTCCGTTATTCAGTCAGTCAGTCAGTCACGTCAGTCAGTCAGTAAACAACGCATGTTACTGGACGCGTAGAAAGAATGGCCCCTACGTGGCAGCCACTTTTCACCTGACCGAATGAGCATGTTAAGCGAAGCAGGAGCGCAACGAGGAAATCGGGCGGCGGGATGTCCTATTCTTAGTAGCTCAGATCTGCCTGACATATGCGAAAGTAATGTCAGTGAGAGAGTCGCCACCCCTCAGACCTTCCCCCGGCTAAATGTGGGATGGTATGTGGTATGGTACGCTGCATGAGTATACGTACGGGTGAGGGAAGGCGAAGCTTTCACTGACTGAATTATTATACGGCTTACGATATCTCCGTTTAGCTTGGGAAATAGGGACAAGTCCATGGACACATCCTCAGTGTCAGTTCGGTGAGAGGTTCGCCACGCCTCGCAGAGGATAGGCAAAATACGTCAAGTGGTGTTTGTGTCCTCGAGGAGTTCTTTGAGCCTCTTGCAGATTCCCCTCAGCCCTCAGAGAAGAACCCACCACGAAAGATGTTTGCCGACACGCGTAACATGACATACCATGCTGATAGCGACGGTCAGCGATAAACGACTCCATGATCGATGGAGGATGACCGGGCAATTAGCTTTGGGATCAGCGCGGGATGTCATACCGGGACACGGCTAGTCATAACGAGTGCGGTTCAAAATTAACACCACGCCTATTTTGCTGAGAATCACGATAATCGTGAGTGGATGGCAGGGCCCAAGGGGCACAAGGTTGGGATCTCTCCCAAGGCGAGGGCGAGGAGCATGCCTGGCGTGACTGTCTGGAAAGGACGGGTTGAAGCGTGACAGAAACAGACTTTTAATACGGTGTACATCCGTGAATAAGATTACGAGGAATATTGATATTCTGATATTGCTGCTGACGGATCTGGAAACATTGATACCTGGCTTGTGGATGCAATGTGTGGAAACTGGGTGGCGTGACCTAACCCTAAACCCGTTCCACCCCCCGAGTCGGAACGTAGAACGCCTTGGTGTCGTTCGTAGAGATTGACAAGAAGCGATTCATTCGTAAACAGCAATCCTTTCTGGTATGTATTCTTATACCTCTCGGTGACAGATTGGCAGATACAAGTCTGTCAAGTCGGCATCCGACAAAGTCTGAGCACAAATCCTAGCTAATCGCAAGCCGAAGCCCCGTCTGCTTCACTTTGCTAGAGCTTTCCAGCGCTGGGCCCGAACTAAAAATGCGCCAGGACTAGGCAGCACTAGCAAAGTGCCGATCAGCTTATGAGGTATAGGTCGCAAAGGTGAGTGACCGCTCTACCTGCAGTGGTAGGTCTTGGATATGCGCGCTATACTGGCGTATATTGCGACTGATAATTTCAGGTGCCCCTTCCTCGGGCGCCCAATCCTCGCAGTGGCTCTTTAAAGTGCCGATCAGTTGCGGTATACCCCGCATGTCGAACACAAACGTCACCCTGGATATATGCACTTCGCCGTTGCTGTTAGGGGTCCAGCACCTCATGCGCTGGGAAGCAAGGTAAACTTCGCATGGATACTGGGGCGCTCTAGCACCCAATGTGACTGTGCCATTCTTGTTTCTTCTCTTACTCTGCTTTCCCATCTTATCTCGATGATCTCCAGGGTTTTCCCAGCCTGTGGTGGTCTGCTGAAATACTTATCGCAATTATCGCCAGTTTCGGTACCTCTGCTCCTTATGATTTGGAACCTGCCCAAATTACCTTACTTACTTACCTTACTTAATCAGCAGCAGCAGCAAAGCGCGAATCCCAACGGGCGACACAGACGAACTTCCGATCTCACGATCGCCAGACGCTAACGATGACAGTGCCACTGCAGTCGCGTACATTTATCGCGACGCCACCCTCGCGTTGTGGCATGGCATGTTGGGACGCAAAAAGCGAAGTGTTGTCGCGCACATGATCCTACGGTCAGATGGCCTAGTGGAGATCTCCTTTTGAGATCGATCCGCCTAGTACATAAAACCCTAAACCGGACTCGGAAAGATCAAAGAAGAAAAAGAGCGAGCGAGGGGAGGTATTTGAGAGGGGGAGGGGGGTAAAGAGTAAAGGGTAGATTACTCTTGTCCCCAGAGCTTATTCGTGCCTCTTCGATCAACTGTAACGTCGACCTGCAGCCGCGCAGCCTCCGAGAAACTCTGGGAACAAGAGAAGGTTTACAGTGTCGTGTTTTATTCCCCTTCCTTGGGGAATAAAATGCCCCTTAGCAAAAGCCCAAACGCGAATTTTCAACTGCTCATCAGATTCCGTGCACACTGGAGGTGGTACAGAATGGTAGAAGCCTCTCTCTATAGAAGCATTTCCAGTTCGGGATCACAACGTTGGCGTAATGGGAGCTTCAGTACAAATGCACGCTTGCAATCGCCGAAACGTGGAGCAGACATCATCTACGTTCGACCTCGATAGCCTTTGACCTACGAAGCAAGGAGCACTTTACAATAACGCACGAGAAAAGCTCCATAGGCTGACCCAGCGAGACTTAAGTACGGAAATAAACATTGGCATAAGTTGAGTGACGGGTGGCGCAGCAAGGATGACACGGAAATTCAAGGCCGTGGTGAGGGTTATATCCCGTACTAAGTACACATCTTGCGTAACACATGAGCCCATAGGGTCGCGGCAGTTCCGCTCGTCCAGTTTGAACCATGATTCGACAGCTTGAAGGGTCCCTTCTGTCGCCGAAGACTTTTATTGCCAGAGCGTGACACGTTTGACTCCTTTATTATTTTGCACCAAGACATCCGATGTTTATGAGTGCATAGCCGGGTGAAACTTCAATGCCACCCTGTACGCTGTGGCTTATCACAAGGTGGTGCACACGCGCCTAACTATCACTGGAACGCGGCGGTAAAAGCGGTAGAGGTATTTATTTGGAAAAACAGTTGCTTGGCCTACACTCTCATTCAAGCGCAGCTCAGTTGAAGAGTGTGTGATACTTTGATACAGGTGTTTGATCTCGGTGGAGTAGTCCTGGACTCTCCATTTGTTGCGATTGCGACTTACGAAGAGGAGCTGCAGATCAAACGTGGGGTCATAAATCAAATTATCTCTCGTGCTGGGAAGCACGGCGCTTTTCAAAGGCTTGAAAGGGGCGAAATCGAAGTTCAGGCCTTTGCAATGCAGTTTGCAAGCGAGGCTCGCGAGGCAGGGGTGCACAACATTTCGGGTAGACTCATTCATCCCCTGCTCACCCATAGGTCCCCTTGTTTTTTTTTCATCTTCTCCTCTTATCAGATGTCACCAACGTTCTGCCCCCGAGACAGCTTACTTGGGTTCAACACCGTGCAAGTCCTGCGTCATGGCTTTTGTCAAACGTCCTGGTGTTGTTCTTTTTCAGGCATTGAGTTCCTCAATCGAATCAAGCAAATTTCTCCTCGACCTCTTATGTTGCAAGCCATCCAGATGCTTAGAGATTCAGGTTTTAAGACTGCTGCCCTCACGAACAACTTTCAAGGTGCGTGCCCAGCCATGACACAAGTTTAGAGTATTCTAAAACCGTTCTGCTGGTTGATCAACGACTTATATGCACTCGCGCTGTCGTAGGATCATAACTCCGGCAGAGTTAGACAAATCAAGCTGGATGTCGTGCCATCTTAGGAGCCGGATGTGCTGGGAGTCGCAGGCGATGGGAGCCAAAAGCTTATTGGGCAGCAGGGAATTGCTAAGTCGCTCTTCGATGAGGTGGTGGAATCTTGCAAGGTGGGTGTGCGCAAGCCAAACCCCCGAATCTACGAGATAGTATCCTCCAAGCTCGGCGTGCAACCGGCGGACATAGTCTATTTGGACGACATTGGTGGCAATTTAAAGCCTGCTGCCAAGTTGGGTATGCATACCATACACGTGGCGGTCAAAGACTCGTCAGGTAAGGCTCTCAAACACTTGATTTTTTATTTAGTTTTACTTTTAAACGGCTTATCTTTGAAAACATGTCCGCACCGAGAGTTTATGTGTGTCAGAGAAATGCAAGACCTGCATATGTATTCGCGTTGAGAGAGAGAAAGTACAACCGAAAATGGGTGACAAGGAAGTCGAGGACAACACATAAATATATGTTCTAGAGGCACGCATGTCATTACAGCTCAAATTTCCTGTTCTGGAAGTAGGTATGCCCAGGTATAGCGTCATAAAGGTTTTCCACGAAACAACGTTGTACGTTCTTAAGCCACATAAAGTGAGATTCAGCATGGTGTGGTGGTATATTACAGGACTTGAAGCTCTCAAGGAATTGCAGAGTACACTTGGGGTGTCTTTGCTACCAAATATTGAGGCGCAGACGACTGCAATTTGGAGGCAAACTTCTTCACGCCTTTAAAACAAAACTATTGTATGTATATTTGCAGTTCGGCGTGCAACGGACTTTGCAGACTGTGTGATGCTTAGATCGTGCCCACGAGTACAAGGCCAAAATATCAACACGCACACACACAGGTGTCTCCTTCGGGCCTTGCGGGAGCACCACCCGGACTCTCAGTTGTATAAGGAAGTCTAGGGGAGCTGGAACCCCACGGACGGACTTAAGGTATCCTTGGCTAGTACTTCCAGAGGTGGGAGGGGTGGATTAGTTGAATTTCGGTATCCCAATATTTTCATTTTTCTATTCCGGAATTAAGAATTAAAATTTCTATTCCGGGTCTGTCACTTTTCTATTCCGAAATAACAGTTTATCGGTTATCTGATTTACGCCAGAGTGCTTGGAGCCCGTCGGGTTGGGTTCGATTCCCAACATTTCTGCTAGCTCGCGTACTGTGTCTTTTTTGCAGCATGCTTTCCTCCGACTTCTTAGTTTGGTCTGTCCTTTTTTTGCTGCATTGTCCGCCCGTATGCGTGCGCGAATACATTTTGTTATATCTTTCCACCGACTCTGTAGATTTGTGTGCGCAGGAGCCGAGTGTTAGCCGCTGATATACATTTGGCCGAGTAGCGGTTTTGTGCTGTGTAGTCTTAGTTGCGTATTCATAGATTATCATCTTGCACCGAATCTGTAATAGTGTAATAACATAATTTGTAAGCCTGGGTAAGAATAATGTATTAACATGTGTAAGCATTATCATTGTGACAATAGGTTGTTCACGATGCTGTGCAGTTCTGCTTGCTTGTACTAATTTGTTAAATATGATTTGTAGAAACAGTAGACCCGTTACCCGGCTGTTATTTCAGAATGTATTTTATTCGTGTGTTCGAAAAATCTTCAGTAAAATTATTAAGAATTCAATTCAAAATTTGCGACAAAAATGGCCAATGTATCATTTTGTCGCAGGCTGCGATAAAAAGGAGCAGCTGGTCATTTTTGTCACAGCTGCGACAAAACAGCTTGCGACAAAATGACCACTTGTTGGACAAAAATGATCCGCTGCCAGACATAAAGTCTGGAATTATCTTGTAGATCCCCCCTTATCACTACTATTCAACTATTGTATTCTTGTGATGCGCACTCAGCCATATCGATACTATCAATATCTCGATGACTGCGAATAGTGTTAACATAATGTTATTCATTGATTGACATTAGGCACTTATTCATATCGATCAATCCGCACGAAGCACTTATTCTTATCAACAATCCTGCGATGAGGGAATTGATTCTTGCAGAAATACGTAGACGGAATCCTAATTATGATTGACCAAATCGTTGAATAAACACATTTATTTGTATATGGTAATAAATTTGATTGTTAGAAAATGCAATTGTTTTACAATTGGAAAAACTTCTCATTAGGCTAATGAGCTTCGTTTGGTCCTTTTGTTGCATTCTGTATTTTGCAGACCACTTGGGAGCCGAAGGAATGCTTCATCTGCCTAAATGTAATAGATGATGTCGAAGAGGCTCATTTTAAAACTGAGATTCCGATACAATGTAGTGATTTCGGATGTCAGTGCATTGACAAATTCATGCACACGGCATGCTTCACTAAGTATAATCTGCAGAACTATGAAATAGAGTTTGCAACACCAGTTCACTCCCCACGTGCTGTAGACAGTATTGGTTTGACCATCATACTCCAACAGTATAAACGGTTTTATTACCATCTTTGTATATGTAAATAATATGTTTTTATAATGAATAAGAGTATTGTTTCGAATTGCTCATTAAGCTAATGAGGAGTTTCCTGTTAGTGACTAACTTTGTACTTTTATATTACAATATATGTTTATAGGTACCAATGACACCTGCAGCAGAAAGCGAGCTGGCTGCTAGTCGTGGTCCGGGCGGCTCATTGTTGGCTTACAAGCCTGGAGAGACAGCTAGGGCGGCCAAAGAACAGAATGCTGAGCAAGCAGCGCAGGACTGGCAGTCCTTACTCACTTTGCCGAAGCAGCGTCGTTCTGTATCTCATTCTAATACGATTCGGTACCAGATTGAGTACCACCACCCGGTACCCCAGAGTCGTTTCCGCCAAAGACGTCAAGGGGTGTACGTTCAACATTCCTATTCAGTACATTGTACAGGCTGTGGACTACGAGCGTGTCAGGGATGAGGACCGTGCGCAAGTCGTGAACCTGAAAGAGAGCATGGCCTGGAACCCACACTCTTTTCAGAACACCTCCCTGGTGTATATTGTATACGCGGACACTGGGGACCACCCCACAAGCGCGGAGGAGTTTGGCCCCAATCTCGTGCACGACGGCAAGTATCGTTTCGTGTACTTCGGGCACCAACATAGCCTCACCGCTCGGCGGGAGCTTCACGCTGAAAACCCAGAGAATGAAGCTCTTCAGCAGATCGAGTGCAAATTGTATTTTAATCTACAGTCTGGCATGGTCCGATTCTTGGCTGACGAGCAGAACGCAGTCGACCAGAACGTGAAGGGCAAGTCGCACCAGCAAATCACAAAATCCATGCGAGTTGGCATGCAGGTGATTTCTGAGAAAATAATGTAACTTATCCATTTTTGTCACTTAAAGCTCTTACTTACTTAAAGCAAAAGAATGTGACTGACCGTAATTTCTCGGCAAACCATGCAGGCATCGAAGGGCCCGCTCCACAAACTTTATTGGCATTGTGGCATCACGGAATGGGACGTTCAGCTCCAAGACTGGACGGAGGACGGCCTGGTGAAGCAGTTGGAAAAGCACGATCCCAAGACTTTCAAGCTTCCAAAAGGAAGGAAGCATGTCTACGAGAGGCTGTCGAAGGGGGGCTGGGCCAATGTGAATGACTGGCAGCTTTTCGGGGGAGAGGTTAAAAGTGGCAAATGGTTCCCGGTCTGGAGCTATTTGACATCGGCTCAGCAGATGCAGATTAAGGCGGAGGTGTTGCAAACGAATCACATCTCCTACGCCAACGACTACGCAACGCATTGGTCGGTCGCTACAATGCGTCAGGATACCTGGGACCTGATTGTTAGAATCATGCATGCGTACGGCGAGTGTATTCTGAAGGGGATGACTAAGACCCCCACTAAATGGTCGGGTAAGAAACGCAAGATCTGGGCTCCGGACAGTGAGATCGTTGACATGACTACCGAGGCGTCTGGGGCGGAGGAGGCGTTGAAGGATGTAGGTGTCGACCCCAAGAAGAAGAAGTCGGGTACCAAGGCCAGGTCTAAGCGTGTTCCTCGAAGCGCCGGTAACACGTTGAGTGCCGGTCAGCCGGCACAGCCTTTGCAGCAGGCAATCGTGAAGGAGAGCGAGAAGAAGGAGTTGGGCATGCCCCTGTTCCAGACGATGCTCGGGTTTCACTCGAACGTGGAGGTTGATTACTTGAACGGCGTTCTGAGGAAAATCACGATGACTGAGATCACCATCCAAGAGGCGATTGAAATCCTGAAGAAGTTCAAGGCCCAACGCAACGTTCAGGCCTGGATCGTGTCGCAATCTGGGGTGGAGAATTGGGATGCTTTTGAGAAGAAATACGGCGAGACTTGGGCTTGCCAGGAGGCCATCGAGCGATGCGTCAAGGCGGTGAAAAACGGTAAAACTGGGCGAGGGGGAGTCAGCTCACGGTTCCCAAGGCCATCGTCCAATTCGTCCAAGACTGCAACACGTGGCTTGCCCGGTTTAATGCCGGAGAGGGAGACCTCAGCAAGCTGCCCGTGAACTACGTCCCTAATACAGTTAAGGTGTGCGTTCTTTCAACATTCTTTGTTGTAATAGTCGTGCTCCTCATGTAGTTGCATGTTTTATTGCTCTAGCATGCGGCATTGATACAACAAGCGGAGTTTTGGGTCATTCAAATATTAACAAGCGGTTTGCGGTATAATAGGTGCCACTTCCCTCCCCCGTTGTGGCGGATGCTAACGAGGCACAGCATGAGAAAGAGTACGAGCAGATGGAGGTTCAAACCGGCTACATGGTCTACAAAGACGAGTTGACGAAACTCGAGGCTGTCCCGAAGATGCATTACGTGGGGGCGATGCTGGACGTTATTTACGACTTCGATACAGAGGTGTCAGAGCACGCGTTATCCGATGCCGACCTGATCAAGTTCATAGATGCCTTTGCGGCGCTCACCACCTCGCCGGACTGGACAATATTGATATTTTGTGGGTTTGGTCAGCAGACCGGGTTCCTGAAGATCCTGGAGAGCAAATGTAACGGTGGGGCCCAGCGCATATAGTGGCGCAAGGAAAACCAGGATGTGGGTGTCAACAAAGCCATCCGGTACAATGTCCTCGAAGCGGCTGTCATTGGGTTCCAAATGGCGGACGTGGAGTCCGGGGAAAAATCCACTCGCAAACCATGGATGTGCGACTTCGACATGGATGCGGAGGCGAGCTCGAGGGCGAATTTGTTGGAGGGGTATTCTGTCGTCAAGCAACCCTTCCGAGACAATGGAAAAGTGATATGCGCTCACTAGAAGGCCCAGCACCTGTTGATGGAGCTCATCAACTGCCACATGATGGGACCCGCACCTTTCGCCCGGTTAAACAACGATTCGTCACCCAACTGGATCTTGGATGCGGGGTGTGGGGTCGCGACGGCCACACTCGCAGCTCTCCGGTGCGGCCTGAACGCTGTCGCGTTCGACTCCGACGACGACATGGTGCAAGCAGCCAGTCAGCGGCTGGGGAACATTGCCGACGAGCCTGACGGCGATATGGAATGCATGTCACTTGACGAAACTGCGAAGCTCAAAGAGGAAGCACGCAAAGAGGAAGAAACACTCAAAAAAGCTGCACAAGCGAAAGAACTCGCCGACGTGGCTGCGGACCTCAACGATTTCATTGATGGCGACGGTGATGACAAGCAACCCCCTGAAACCGGCACGGATTCTGGGCAACCCGAGGCACCCGTTACTGGTGCACCTCCTGAAGAAGGCGCCGAGGGAGAAGGAGAGGCAGGAGAAGACGCACCAGGAGACAGCGATCCCCCCGTACCTGCAGAACACGCACCAGCGGAGTAGATAGTGCACGCCGTGCCAAATGCCTGCCTTGAACCCGGAATGAACGCAGATACCACGTAGATTGTGGTCGCAGTGCTAACGACTAGTCCTGAACATTAATTAAACACGTGTACAAAATGAAATTAGTCACCGCATCATATTTTGTATCGTGTTTACCACATTGAATGCTTGCATGTGCTTGTGAATTTATTATGAGCACTCATACGTACGTATCTATTAGCCTCATCGGCACCCGCGTTTATACGTGCGTCTCACGTCTCGTCGGAAAATGCGTTATTTTCGTACGCCTTGGAATTATTTAGCTATCTATAATTAAATTGAAAAATGACATTCCATAATGTCGATTTCATCGAAAAGCGTGTTAACTGTCTGTCGTGTGTCTACACTCGCGTCAGCTTTTAGTTTTCCCACTTTATATAATATTGCGAATCAAAGCTCTTGAGAACAGTAGACCATCAAAATTCTTTCCTCGGAGATTGCTTTATTAGAGCATGACAACTTGACGATTTGCGTTCAGTCAAACCTTGTCCCGTCAGACACTGCCAAGCGTGGGCTTTCATGGCAGGCCCAGAGGACCCCAACGTTTGCCTGCACGTCCCTCTTGCAAGTTTTCGTGATGAAAGTTATCCGACACTTGAGGAATATTATTCAAGTTGGGCGGCGAAGAGTGGTGAGTTTCGAAAGTCATATTCAAGAACGAGCCTCGCGCTTTCGTTATTTTCTTTCACGCTATTTGTTCCACCTGAAACTCTTCTGCCTGGCTTAGTTTGTGTCTTGCAGGTTCTGCGTCCACTCCTATCGAAGAGATGCTAGTGTCTTTTTATTGCAACGGAGAAAAGGCAGCGGAGCAAATGTGTACAAACCTTACGAAGTTAACGGGGGTTCAAATTGCACCACCAATTTGGGGTGTACTCATCGTCGGAGGAAGGTGCGACAACATTTAGGTTTGCGCTACTTCTAAATTGTAAGCAGCATTGCGGGTGTTTCATTCGCGTTTCATTTCACTTGTCCAAATTGGTCATATGTTGTACGTTGTGCATTCGAGACGATCTGTGTGTGTGTGTGTGTGTGCAGACCGTTTTGAGATCGGTTTCAACTTACGAAAGGAGGTGGAGGATCGCGCTCAAGAGAAGTTGAAAATTACCCTTCAGAAGGCGAGTCGTATATATGCATGAGTTGTATTATTGCCATTTGTGAAAAAGGTATGCTTAACTTGCTTATCGGGGTCAAAGGGGTTGTCCGCGATGGTGAAGGATGACAAGATACGAAGGTCCCTTTCGGAGTCTATTAACCCCTAATCTGCGAAAGGAATTTTGGGTTTTTGAAAAGTTAGGTTTATATACGATAACTTTTGCATAACGGTCCTAACTCAACTTTTGAAAATAGTGTCGGAAAGGTCTTCGCAAGGCGAATCGCATACGCAGGTTTGAAATGCACGACAATTGATACCGGCGACGTGATTATCAACCGAAAAATGTTGATGTATGTGCACATTGTTAACAACCTAAGCCCTAATATTGACCCTAGACTTCCGGGTGTAATTTTACCAAGTATCCAACATGTGGTTAGGGCTATTTAGAGTATTAGGGGGGTTGTAACACTACTGCACATGTGCCCTAGATGTAACCCAGTATGGCCAAGTTAAAATAGAGCGCGTCTCGAAGAATATCAAGAGCATCAAGACAGCTTGGTTGCTCATAAGTGCACGATTGCATGCGGCTTGCTGAGAGCTTTTCAGAACTGTCTTCAAAAGTGAATTTGAGTTACATGTCGCAGAGAAACTCAGATTTGAGTGTTTGATGAGATAGCTCATCACGTCGCAGATTAGGGGTTAACGCCATACGACTGACCAACGCAGCGAAGCGACATAGAGCTAAAATTGACTCGTTATCTCTAGCCATGAGTCGTTCCTACATAATCAAGCGTCGGAAACCTGGTATTTCCGAAAAGACTTGGCTCAGCTTGTCTATGGTAGACCCGCCGTCTATTTGATTACAGTTAGGCGTTTTTCAACTCTTTGAGGAATAGTGTGTGCACAGAGGATATTATTTTATTTTTTGCCGTGCGTTTCTGCAGTTGATATGCTGGTGGCGTTTTTCAAAGTATTCTCAAAGTAGTTGTGTAACCTTGCAAAGTAAAGCATGCCTGTAGAGATTATATATATATATATATATGCATGGTGTTGTAAGCTCTTTTAGAATGTAGCTTTGAAAACCCTAAACGGCATTGATACGTGGTGCAGCCGTTCTTGTTTTCATTTTCGTGCTACCCTGCTATGCATACTTCACACAATACGTGTCCCTAACTTTTGGAAGTCGCATACATACCCTTATTGTTACGTGTGGTTGTTATCTTTTGTAGCTCTACTCGACTATACAAGATCTCCGTAGACTTGGATCAATGGCCCCAATATAGGAGCGTACACTATTACACAGATATGCTGGCTTTTTGGGATGCTTGTAACAAAGCCTTCGATATGAAAAATTAGCAACCCGACAAAGATCCGTTTGTACATATGTCCTTCAACACACTTCTTCAAACTTTAAAAGCATTGCCTGTTGATGAGTGGAGGCTATATTGGGAGAAGGCTGTGCGCGGAGCACTGGAAACTATCAACCCAGAAAGATACCCTGCTATAAGTCAAACCCCTGTTCATGTTCCCTTTCTGTTGTGCCCAGCGAGCCCGGGGATAATATCCCATAGTGGTAGGCACCACCGAAGAGTCTTCGCCGGAGGTGAGTCCACCTGTTGGTTCGAAAGAATTTTGAAAAGGTGAAAACTTATATTAAGCAGGTCGCCAGACTCCTCGTTCTGATACAATAAAAATATGCCGACATGGCATATTTCTCACACTCACTGTTGCAGTAAGAAACAAATATGATTTGGAATGTATATCACACATCTAATTATTGGAACCGCCGTTTTGCATGCAGCTTTTTCTATGTAAATCCCCCACTATAACATGCACCCCCGTAAAAAACCATCCGCATAATGAATCCTCCAAAATGGATATAGGTGACCAATGGGTATGAGATATTAATGGCAAGTCGATGTAATATCCTTGAAGTTATTAAGTTATCATTTTTTTCAAAAGATTTTGCACGAATTGTCTACAAATGGTCAGAATAAGTGTAAAAAAAGTGGTTAAGCTCTTGTTGAAAATAATATTGCACTATCTTTACACTTCTATGTTTACACTAATATCACACTTTGTTTACACTTTACAGCTTTAGCTCGCAGAACTCCAAGGGCTCTATCGGCGATCTGTGCGGATACAGGTGTCAAAGTTGACGCCCTAATTTCAGTAACCTGTTCGGCTACGGTACGTTGGGGAATAAAATATTGCTGCTCCCTGGGCGGCGTGACATTGCCTACAGGTTCTGTCATAGCCACACTGGCAAGGACGTGTGTGTCATGAACGTCAAACCCGGGCGTGACGGCATACGATGCCACTGGAGCAGAGAGGAGAATATTGGGGCCTTCTGTGTCATGTCTCGCAGTGGGCACTTCGTCAGAAGGCTCAACAGTTAAGTCCTCCACCTCAACGATATCATTATTGGCCATCTGCTCGGCCTGGGTAGCTGTAAATGATCTATATTCTTTCGGGAGGCTCATATATACGAGCCTCTGGTCTACGAGCCTCTTGGAGATCTTCCTCGTTGCCGAGATTCAGTCGTACAGTATACTGTAGTAACTACTAGCTACGCGTATGACTATCACCAGAGTTATCGACTCCAGTGACGGACTGTCCCACGCACCCTCATGCATCTAGACTAGAGACTACGGCGATATATACTGTCGTGCTCCCTGTATTCATGATATTTTACATAATTTATATTGATTACTTGTCTGCGATATCTGAGTTTACTAGTGTTGCCATTGTAGCCTAGGGCTTGTTTATCCTAGTAGGCTTTAGGCCCACCACTTGCCAAAAAGTGGTCTTCACTTAGACCATTAGATGGTTGGCTAGTCGCTCTGTGTGAGTAGGAGTGCGTTGTGCAACTGTGTGGTGTGATCTTTGGACCTAGAGGCGTGGTGTTATAGGTGGATTCGACTGAGCCACGCTCTTCTGAGAGGGACTTTACGCAGCACAGTAGATGCCCGACGACTGACTGGAGCCTCGAGAGCGTTTTTACAGCACTCCACTTCCTGGCGCATAAATTTATGCAGCTCAGGGAGACCACTGCCCATTGCGCGACCACCACTCCTCTGCATTTTACGAGAGATCTCTGCCACGTTATCACACACCTGCTGACACACAACTGCCACGCTATTTCTCCTGCTTGCCCTCACAATCTCGTTCTTCACTTGCGTTTTCAGTATCTCGCGATACCCTAGCACCCACGCTTACATTTACCGCTTATATTAGCTCATACCTTTCGACATGGCACACGCTGTTGACGCAGATGGTTTCAGTACGCCAGTGCCACTCATCATCGACACGCGTCGAGCTCTGGCTTTCTCGTATATGGGACTCCAGAGGCGCATGTTAAGGCTAAACATGTTAGGTTACCGATTGACGTGAGTGATATTGCGCTGCTAGCGCTGCATGCAGGAGTTCCAGAAGGAGAGTAAATTACTCCTGAGGAACTTATCCGCCGACCGGGCGACGATTATCACAGTAGTTAAAGATGCTACCCGCCCTGCTAAAGTCAAGACGCCTGAGTCCTACTTCGACCACTCGTTCTACAAGTCAAGCATTGATAGAGAGGTAATGTTTGCTTTCCTGACACGCACCCTGCAGGAATGTCTGGTGGGCTACCACGACATGTTCATTACACTGTTTCAGTTGACTGACCTGGACGCTGCAGTGGTGCCCAAGGCTGACAAATTGCTATCCAGAATCTCGGAGTCGCTCTGCAGGGGTGAGTCGCGCACCGTACTCGAGCGGACTCACAGCCTCTCTCCACATGATGGACATTGTGCCAGGCTTACACTCTGCCGCACAGTATCACGCATGCGACCACCTTACATGTCTCATGCCTTCATGCCTGAGGCCTATCCGGTGATGGTTGTTCTCACACGAGACATGGATCCTGCGGCCTGTGTGGCCCGCGGACATGGACTCGCGTGCCTGCCTGACGACCACCTCTCGCAGGAGGGAATCCTCACACAAGACTAGCTGGTAGCGGCCGGCACAAGTTCTCCATAGTACACCCCCAAGAGCCTGCAATCCCTGATGCATCTGTGGGGAGCCTCCAGAACGCGGTCCCGTAACACCTGGAGAGGCCCGCTGCGCGTGCACTCCGGCTTAAGGGCCTTGACAAACTTGGTGTCAGTGATTCTGGGAGTAACGGGGGTTCAGTAGTCGTTCCTAGCCACCGAAAAGGCTTGAAACCCAAAACCGGGGACTCGATCAGCAGCGATAATTCGACTGCGGTGAAAACTAGCCGGCGCTGGCAAACGAGCAAACCCGCGGCACAATCCCGCAGTTATTATCTTAACCTTCATGCCATCCCATATCTCGCCACTTCTCAGACGCATAGATGTGCATGCTTTACAAACCAACGAATGTTGATACGGCAGCCCCCTCCTGCAGCGATATACTCTGTATTTTTGGGTGAGGTGTGCAACGCTCTGACAATAACTTCGAGAACTATCAACGTACATAGCGGATCGGTGATTGGATTATCGTCCAGGTGTGTCATAGGTTGTGTCCGTACGGATATAATCATTCATTATAGTCTTGGACTCATTCCGAAAACGGCGACAATGCCCACACTTTTGTTGTTGTTGAAAATTTCGTTTTCCCCTCACACAATTCACATCCAACTCAGCGATCGATATACACCATTGTGTTCGCTACCGGAAATCTTTTTGGAGAATCGCATGGTTAGGTACCCCTTTATTGCTCGATCCAGTATTAGAATAGCTGACCACTTCAAATTAATGCACATTGACATTTAGCCCCCAGACCCTCTCAATATAATTTGGTGCTATTTGTTTAAAGGGAAGAAGCTGTCGCCCGAAGAATACCAAGTGTGATCATGCGATACCATAACTTTTTTAACTGTCGTCAGAGTTATAGAAATATATCAATTTGTGGATAATTTAAATGTACTTTTCGTTGACTTTTCATATTTTCCAACAAAAGGCTATTCATCAAATTCGATTCTGGACATAGGAGGAGGACCTTTGCGCACATTCCGGTCTACACCCATGCTTTTGTCTGCATGCCTTTCGTGAACACTGCTGCGATTTATACGCTCGCGATTCTGTCTATAGTCGCAGTCTTTGTCATTGATGTCACGGACCAAGAATTTCCTTCTTCTGTTGCTATCCTCGCCACTGCTAGCACTGTTCACATTGTACGTGGTGCGAGCGTCAGAAGGTGATTTCCCAGCTCCGAGAATAGTTGTTTGTAATGCAAAGTCAGCCTGGTCTCCCATGCTGCTTCCTCCAGATTTGTTGCCGCTTTTCCACATTTCTGCGGCGCGAGAGGTCCTGGAAATTCCCATCTTTACGTCTTCCGTGTTTTTCCACAAGTATATCAGCAGCGGCAGCTCGGGAATGCACACCACCATGAAGAAGTGCGCTACTGCATTCTGCCAGCTGGTGGAGCCGTGGTCCTCAACTTGAGACTGGGCAGGCCATCGCTGCTACATAACCCCACCGACATAAGCACGAAGACAAGTGCACTTCGATTCATTCCGAATACGGGGAATGCTTGAGCTCGCCCATTCCTCCTTTCGAGTTATAGCTGCTTGCTCATCAGCTTGCATTACTCCTATTTGAGGGCGGAAAGCAGATATGCCCCTACCGAGCCGTAATCACATGCTTTTCACTGCGCTTTTCTACCAGGTGAGGTCCTCGACTTTAATAATCGGGGGGCCACTACAAGGCGACACCATCCTCGCAAGTAGTGCCTGAATCGTACTGCAAAATATCTGGAAGATCTCTCCCAGCATCATTGGATGCTGCTCATGAAAGGGGAACAGATGCCGCATTATGATGGAAATGGCGTATTCATTCTCATCCAGGCCGCTCATCCAGGCCTCATCCTCGCTGATCCGACGGCTTTCCCACATGTGCCTTAGGTAGGCAAGTGGCGTCTGTGGGGGCGGGTGAGGAAACACACCCGGCGCGCAGCATGGATTCTCCCTGACGATGTGAAGGCGTGCTCCACGGCGAGCCGCGCCGCAGTCCCCGCCTCGGGAGGGTGCTCATGCACGTTGCGTATCAGTCGGAGCAAGTCGGAGAGGCGGCCCGAGTTGTACTTGGAGTGCTGCTCCTTTTCTAGGAGGAGAGGCTCAGGCACTCGGCGCCGCCACGACCGCGCAGGCCCCAGCACGGCCAAGGCTGTCTCTGCTAGCGCGGGTATCGTATCCGGGGCGCCGCGCAGCATGGGCTCCTCCTGCGCCCCACACAACCGCCTCCCACCTCGCGCCATGCCGCCCTGTGCCTGTGCCTGTGCCTGTGCCTGTGCCTGTGCATGTGCCTGTGCCGGCGCAGCGAGAGCGGGGAGGGCGCCACGGAGAGCATTGCCAGGGCGCAGCAACCGCCACCGCGCTAGCCCCTTCTGAAGAGCTACCACTACTGAAGAGCTACCCCTTCTGAAGAGCTACCCCTTCTGAAGAGCTACCCCTTCTGAAGAGCTACCCCTTCTGAATAGGCTGCGGTCGCAGTGTGTAAGGCTGCAGCTGGGGTTTGAGGGCTGCGGTCGCAGTGTGTAAGGCTGCAGCTGGGGTTTGAGGGCTGCGGTCGCAGTGTGTAAGGCTGCAGCTGGGGTTTGAGGGCTGCGGTCGCAGTGTGTAAGGCTGCAGCTGGGGTTTGAGGGCTGCGGTCGCAGTGTGTAAGGCTGCAGCTGGGGTTTGAGGGCTGCGGTCGCAGTGTGTAAGGCTGCAGCTGGGGTTTGAGGGCTGCGGTCGCAGTGTGTAAGGCTGCAGCTGGGGTTTGAGGGCTGCGGCCGCAGTGTGTAAGGCTGCAGCTGGGGTTTGAGGGCTGCGGTCGCAGTGTGTAAGGCTGCAGCTGGGGTTTGAGGGCTGCGGTCGCAGTGTGTAAGGCTTACAGGGGCAGGCCGCCCTCATCGCCCTGCAGCTGGGGTTTGAGGGCTGCACCCGTAGGGTTTAAGGCTGCAGCTGGGGTTCGAAGCCTTGAGCCTGCTTAGCGGTGCCATGTTGCCTTTGGACCCCAGCTGCAGCCTTGATCCCGCTTAGTATTGCCATGATGCTTTTGCATGCTGGAGTCTAAGTGCCTACTTCCGGTCGCACCTGGCGCACCTTGGGCAGGGCGGTGAGGGCGGCCTGCCCCTGGCGCAGCTTGAGCAGGGCGGTGAGGGCGGCCTGCCCCTGGCGCAGCTTGAGCAGGGCGATGAGGGCGGCCTGCCCCTGGCGCAGCTTGAGCAGGGCGGTGAGGGCGGCCTGCCCCTGGCGCACCTTGAGCAGGGCGATGAGGGCGGCCTGCCCCTGGCGCACCTTGGGCAGGGCGGTGAGGGCGGCCTGCCCCTGGCGCAACTTGAGCAGGGCGGTGAGGGCGGCCTGCCCCTGGCGCAGCTTGAGCAGGGCGATGAGGGCGGCCTGCCCCTGGCGCAGCTTGAGCAGGGCGATGAGGGCGGCCTGCCCCTGGCGCACCTTGAGCAGGGCGATGAGGGCGGCCTGCCCCTGGCGCACCGTGAGCAGGGCGGTGAGGGCGGCCTGCCCCTGGCGCATCTTGAGCAGGCAATGAGGGCGGCCTGCCCCTGGCGCACCTTGAGCAGGGCGATGAGGGCGGCCTGCCCCTGGCGCACCTTGAGCAGGGCGATGAGGGCGGCCTGCCCCTGGCGCACCTTGAGCAGGGCGATGAGGGCGGCCTGCCCCTGGCGCACCTTGAGCAGGGCGATGAGGGTGGCCTGCCCCTGGCGCACCTTGAGCAGGGCGGTGAGGGCGGCCTGCCCCTGGCGCACCTTGAGCAGGGAGATGAGGGCGGCCTGCACCTGGCGCACCGTGAGCAGGGCGGTGAGGGCGGCCTGCCCCTGGCGCACCGTGAGCAGGGCGGTGAGGGCGGCCTGCCCCTGGCGCACCGTGAGCAGGGCGATGAGGGCGGCCTGCACCTGGCGCACCTTGAGCAGGGCGATGAGGGCGGCCTGCACCTGGCGCAGCTTGAGCAGGGCGGTGAGGGCGGCCTGCCCCTGGTGCAGCTTGAGCAGGGCGATGAGGGCGGCCTGCCCCTGGCGCAGCTTGAGCAGGGCGGTGAGGGCGGCCTGCCCCTGGCGCACCGTGAGCAGGGCGATGAGGGCGGCCTGCCCCTGGCGCAGCTTGGGCAGGGCGGTGAGGGCGGCCTGCCCCTGGCGCAGCTTGAGCAGGGCGGTGAGGGCGGCCTGCCCCTGGCGCACCGTGAGCAGGGCGATGAGGGCGGCCTGCCCCTGGCGCAGCTTGAGCAGGGCGGTGAGGGCGGCCTGCCCCTGGCGCACCGTGAGCAGGGCGATGAGGGCGGCCTGCACCTGGCGCACCTTGAGCAGGGCGATGAGGGCGGCCTGCACCTGGCGCA
>LGRX02014223.1:0-21986 GCA_001247695.2 Cymbomonas tetramitiformis | reverse complement strand
CACCTAAACTCCCCTGTGCGTTGGTGCGCCCCTGAGTCAGAACCTTCCTCCTATGCGATGCGCACCCTCCACCTAAACTCAACTTCATGCGTGTGCGCACCCTCCAACTAAACCAACCCCATATGCGTTTGCGCACCCTCAAGCTCAACCCACCGAATCAAGAATTGAAACACAAAGTTGCTCTGAGTGTTATTTTCGGTCGTTCAATTCTTGGACGTCCAACCAACTTAGTGCAACTACATCGCGGTGGGTGTCTCACCTCTGAATATGCGAGCCACGGTGCTTTAACCACCAGCTAGGTGATATCACAAAGGTCGACGCCGAAAATGCCAGGAGGTTACGGTCCAGGTAGGACAGTGATTGCGAGGAGGCAAAGGTAAAAGGCGCCTTTACATCGGTCGAAGAACCCTGAAGACAAGGCACCCAGCAGTCAAATCAACTATCGGTAACTGTATCTTACAACTGCACGTCAATCGAACTTAGTTCCATTTCCAATGTGGTGGCAGTCTCACCTTAGAATATGACAGAGTGAACTGCACTGTTTATAGACCTCTTTCCAAGGGGTAGTGCACTGTTTATGAACTACTTCATGGTTAATGCACTGTCATGACCTCTTTATTCTTTGGGGTTATGGAAATTGTATCCACATGAGACTTTTTTGGGTAACGTTGGAAAGTTAAAAGTGAGTACGATGATGGTTGAAATACGGCAGCATAACAAGCTAGCCTAAAATTCTGAATTGACACTTGACGCTAGCTCAGCACAGGTTCCAGCATCAGCGTGGGTTATGGGTACAGGTTTTCTGATTTGTCTGAAGTCCTAATCACGAGACGTTTTTTGAACAAGCACACGCTTGTCTCTGAGGGCATGAGGAGGGCAGGGTGCCACTTGCTCGATAAAACAATCGTTTTCCTTACCAACACTTGAGATAGAAAGATGTGTGTGGGAGAAAGTATAATCTCTTAGCACTATAAGCTTTCTATAAGCTCTCAGCACTATTCCAATATTTGAAACAGGCATTCTCACGAAGTTTACAACTTCCATCGCGCTTTCAAAACAAACGGACAGCTAACGGCAGCATAACAAGCTTCTAGGGAGTGCTCGTACCGACTATCAAAATTCCCGCCAGTTGCGCGCCAGTTTTCTGGTAAAATCCGTTAAAACTTGCAACCCAAAAGCCTTGCTTGATTCTTGCAGTATCTGCGAAACGAAAACATTATAGAAAGTGAGACTTCGGACTATGGTCGATCCGAACGACCCAAGGTTGCAAGCAACGGAGTTACAAGCAAATCAAAAGGACGCCTTTGTAGACTAGGAAGATTTATTAAAAGCACCGTTGACTCGAATAAGCACTCAAATCACCCCCCAACTATCAGATCGAAAACCGCACACTGTACTCTATGTAACAACTGAAACTTACAGCAAGCAAAGAAAGTTCAGCCCAGGGCGAAAGAATAATGCCATCAAACTTACTTTCAGCCTCCACTTCAGAGCTACGCGAGTAGGTCCGTCAGTGTTCGTCACTAGATGCGGCACCTGTCATATCATATCAGTCATATAAGGCGAAATAACTTTTTCTCTGAAATGTTGGTGGAAAGTGCAATATGCTTAAGCCACGCTGGAAATTGAAAAGAGTGCGCTGATGATCAATTATGGCAGCATAGCAAGCATCTAGGGAGTGATCCGTACCGTACTATCAACATGTGTTGCCAGTTACGCCCCAGTTTTCTTACAAAATCTTCTTAAAATTGCACCCGCTCTTCACATGGGCCCGACAGTAGAAGTCGCTTTTCGCAACGCAGTGCCCAGCACGAGTTTCAAGTTTCAGCAAACTCAAAGCAAATAGGAAAATATTTCTTCGATATCCCGCGACCACTTAGGACAGTCTCGTTACGGTTACAGCGTTGCCTTCTCGGTTAGAATATCGAGAGAAGTGAGTTTGCTGATTTATTCGGTAAATGGCAGCTAACTAGCCGTAACAGTCTTGGAGCAATGGTGTGCTTGAGAGTTACGTTTGGGAAATATCAGGCCGGCAGATCGAGTGCCACCAACGGGAAATAAAACGGATGACAGCTAATCTAAAGAATATGACGTCGATCGAATCTGATTGATGTAATATTTCGCACGCAATTGTAAATGTTAAATGACCGTTAGAAGTACAATAAGAAATTACGTTTCATTTACGAGTTCAATCAAAATTACAACCCTACAAATCTATACGATAGCAACATTTACATTAACAGTGTAGAAATATTAAAACAAAACATTTTCAATTGTTTTTTTCTTTACAAACAAATGTACGACCAAATCAGACACGATTAAATGATGATTGTCAACTACTTTCGCTCACAACATCACAACAGATACTATACTACTAGTCTAGTTCTGTTTTGTCTTGGTCTTTTTTCCTTTCTTAGCTGCAGCGCCAGCGCCAGCGCCAGCGCCAACAGGCGCTGCTTCCATGTTGCCGATCGCGCCAGTAGCAACAGCGTCAGCGTCAGCGTCAACAGCGTCAACAGCGCCAGCGTCAACAGCGCCAACGCCAGCGCCAGTCTCGCCAGCGCCAACTGCCATTGCAACATCTTCAGTAGGTGCAGCAGTAAGTGCAACATTAGGCGCTTGGCCAGTAGGTGCAATATCGCCAGCACCAGCAGGGACTTCTTCAGGAATGGGATCGCCAACATCG
This sequence comes from Cymbomonas tetramitiformis, assembly GCA_001247695.2. Lineage (NCBI taxonomy): Eukaryota > Viridiplantae > Chlorophyta > Pyramimonadophyceae > Pyramimonadales > Pyramimonadaceae > Cymbomonas > Cymbomonas tetramitiformis. Next base: position 19,300 of record LGRX02014223.1, on the reverse strand, counting down.
CCAACGGGTGGTGCAACCATGGTAAGATACATGGGTGCAGCACCAGTAGGTGCCTCGCTTGCGCCAGCGCACGAAGCACCTGCACAATCAAGCACAAAAACGAAACATTTTTAGTAAATATACAACAGAATTATTCAGTTCAGAGCCGATTGAACCCAACAGACAAATAGACAATTATAATTTACCTGCGCCATCAGGAAATGGCAAGGCGATCTTGGCTTTGCCCTTGCCTTTGCGCCTTTTTGGTGGTGGGGGAGGAGGGGTGACGTAATCTTCGTCCTCACTATCGCTGTCGATAGTGAGAACCTGGCGATTGCTGATCCAGGTTGAAGGTAGCCCCCATTCTTTGATAAAAGCATGGGGCAGGTCCTTCGTGACCTCCACAATGGCCTCCAGGGTCTGGACAGCGCCAGAGATGTCAGCGATGTTCCTGGACAGCTCGTAGCTCGAGGCCAGGCTCAAGTTGTAAAATGTCTCGGAGGACATGTAAATGTCGTACAGCTTGCCCACTTCCACGTGCTCCAGCAGGGGAGCTACGTCCTGTAGGGTTGCCCCAGCCATGAGCCTCCACCCAGTGGCCATGAGAACGTCGCCAGGGGCATCTCTAAAAGTGACAGATACCACGGGTTGCTTATCTTTGGTACGTGATAAGGTGCGTGATTTGCTTTCGCATATAGCAAAAACACGGAATTTAAGACTGGATAGGTCCTCATCGTTCTCAAACTTAGTCTTCAGGGTGCCAAACCAAGTTTTGGAAAATTGAGACATGTTGAAGTTAAAGTTGCTTTGATGTATATTTTTGAATTCAGAAATGATAACAATAAGAGTCGTTGATAATTTATATGTTGATACATAGGGGCACTGTCACAAATTTAGTAAAATGTGTGTGGCCATAATGATCGCCAAATGTCGTCATCAAAGCATGCCAATTGTCAAATGTGTTACATTTGTAGCGTATCAACAAATATTTGCATTTTATATCAATTTGATGGTTGAAATTACTTTGAGAAAACTCTGATTTCATCAATTATTCATGTATCAATCGATGTGATTGGCCAAACAAATATGTTTCATTTTGAACCAAAGATGAAGCGAAATTGTTCATCTTTCAAATCTCAAGCTGATTTCATAGTAATATGTTGTCAATTGGTATTGGTGAACAAACAAATCAATCAAATTGTGTTGTACTATTCAAATCTCAAGATAGTTGTGATTCATTGTTTAAATATTCGATCATATTTGATCATTGATTGGTTGTAAATTTTGATGTAAATTTGTTCTAGATATCGTGAGTGGTCTATGGTTAAAAGACACTGAGAGGCCCACATGTGGACAGAGGGAAGTGGTTGTAATGTGGTCGCAGTGTAAGGCGGGGCGCGGGGAGGGGGTGGTCGTTAGGGGTGTGACAAGGAATAGTGGGGGACTTATTGGTATGGGGTTGATAAACCGGGTGACCAAATAAACACGGTGACGTGCGGTAAGCGGTTAACTAGATCGCGGCGGTTACAAGATATCGTTCGTGCACCCAAGTCCCACCCAATAAAGAAGAATAAAATTTAATAACGATAATAAGCCGTCGATTCCCCTACGGGTGACGGCCACCCCTGTGGGGGGGAGGGTTTTCCCCACACACCCCCAAAAAAATGTGAGAAGCAGCTTGCTTTCCATCGGAGTTCGGCCACCCATACCGACGTTCATGGTCGATTCCCCTACGGGTCACGGCCACCCCAGGGAGTCCCCACACCCCCCAAAAAAAAAATGTGGAAGCAGCTTGATTTTCATCACGATACGGGCTCGGCCAGCCCATACAGTACTGTACAGCTGACGTTCATTTCATTGTCATCAACTTTCATTCTCGAAGCTTTACGCTTGACAGACTGCGTCTCATGTCATGTCATACGTCTAACGCCTTATGTGTCAATGTCCAGTCGACCACATCCAAATATTTATACCGTCAATTAAGTCTTCGTCCCTTTTTAAAATTAAATAAGTCATATTAAAAATAATACTACAGTGTTAAGTTATACAGCTAAGTTATATTTATACTCAACACTCGTGACACTGTGCAATTCCAATAAAATTAAAAATATATATATTATAATTATATTGACCAATTAAATATAAAGAGGCTTTGTATTGAATATTCTAAATATCAAATTATATACTGCCGCGTGCGACACATAATTATCCACGACACACGAATCGTTTCGCAGTTTTCATCTACGACGCTAAAGTGCGTAACAGGGGTTAAATTGAGTGGGTGTAACGCGTGACGCTCGAAAAGCGTGACGCTCGAAAAGCGTGACGCTCGAAAAGCGTCACGCTCGAAAAGCGTGACACTCGAAAAGCGTGACGCTCGAAAAGCGTGACACAAAGCAGTGTTCGTTTTGGAATAGCTGGGTTTCGGCGAAATGAACCTTTAAAATTTTATAGGGGGTACGTGAACGTACAGGTGGGGAAAAATCCAAATTCCTCAATTCTAAAATTTGCATTGTTACCATCAAATTGTGAGTGAACGAGAGGTGCAAAATGAATGTTGTGAAGTATTGAATAACAACGGTTTAGAAAAGCAAGTGGCATCGGCAATGAACACAAGGGTATTAATTGGGATACTTACGGAATCAAGATATTGCTATGTTGTCCAACCATATCGACAACTGTTATAAAGGTCAGGGCGAATATAATTTGGAAGCATAATTGGAATGTAATGTGTTTAATTAAAGCAAAGTACCAAATAAAGGAATAGTATAGGTGTAATCTAAAATTTAAGGGCACATTAACAACCACAAGCAAGATAAATAGTCGGGACATTTGAAGCATTCACCAATTGGCATATTTAATGTCAAGGCTAGGACTTGGAAATTAAGGGTACTTTGTTAAGAAAATACTCCGGTGAGATTTGAGGGTTGGCAATGCAGCCAGTAAAACTAAAATGTTATATCTATTTACTACAGGTCATTAAGATATCGAATGCAGGATTCCTCCGTTGACACCCTTTTCTCGCAACTTTCGGAGAGCGGGAGGAATGTTTGTTTGAAGATGTGGGAACTCCTGGATCTTTGCATCCAATGATGTGATAGCAAGTCTTCTGACCCTCAGCTCTTCAAGACGAAGTGATTTCAGGAAGTTATCCTGATCGATTGCATGTCCTCCGAAGTGAGGTCCAAAGAGAGGATTGTTGTGTTTGTCAGTACGAAACGACTTGAAAAAAGGCAGTGCACTACTGCTAGGTATGCCTGACATGTTTGAACCTGCCAATCGGTATGATACAATCTGATTTTGTAGGATGTGAGTGAGGTTGCCATCCCTCCAGATTACAGCATACAATTCCTCGTCGACGACACGCTTGATGTCAAGACTATCTCTGAGGGCTCTGGCTTTCTGAATTGTTGAAAGCTTAGAGAACGGTATGACCACACCAAAAGCCGGAATGTCTCTGGCGCCACCTGTAAACCAAAGGAGCAAAATAGAAGGGTATCAAGGTAACATGGTTAATGTGATGTCAAGGATGGGAATTATTAGATGGACACAAATCACAAATCAAAAATAACAAACTCACCTTCAGAGAAAAACATGCGAATCGTTTGCCCTTCATAACCGTCTGGAATTGGGTGCCCAGCTGGGTTTTGTGAAGTGTGAGGATGTTGAGCAAGTAGAGTTTCAATCTCTTTTGGTGTATGGTACCTGTTGATGTGTTGACGGATGAATGAGATAAGTGATTGCATATTAATAAATACAAAACTAGGCGAATGATAATAGCTAAGAGAAAATTACCTTAAGGGTCCAACGCCAATGTCCTTCTTGAGGAATAATGACATCGGTCTAGGTTTTTTGGCCAATCTCATAGGAATAGATGGTTTGCCAAGTCTTCGATTCTCTTTATTCTTTGCTGAATTGGCAATTTTTTGCAGTGGAAGAGCAAACTGGTGTTGATCGCAACCGTGTTTTTCATGATATGGAAGAGGTAGCACCTGAAAGCAAAAAATGGTCAAGATTGAGTTTGATGAACAATGTGAAAAAGAAACACAAGGCAATTTGGAATAATATGTTAGTGAGCATACCTCGCCCGCAATGGTTGGTGGCTTCACCCCCAGCAAGTCAGGATGGATATTGATGTTGAATGAGGTGCATGTTTTTGACTCCTTCAAGCCATCTACCAACACCAAAGTCCCCAAAGCTCGATATGAAGTATTAGTCCTTGCAGAGCTTCGTGCAAAGGGCTTGTTAAAACCCTCAGGTGCAAACGGATTGCCATCAGCAATAGACGCGCTGACAATAGCCAATTCTGTTGCAATGAGTTGTCGATGTGCAGCAAGTGCAAGGAGACGGACATCTACTGAAGCCACTTCATTGGCCATCCGAGTGTTGTTGTTACCAGCTCTGCAAGCGCGTGATGTCGTGTTTAAGCACTCAACAGCATGCCTTGGTCCAGCACCTGTCGACCTCCCCAAACAAAATTAAACATGTCGACCTCCCCAAACAAAATTAAACAACAGCTGTATGGATGGGGTATTAGTCAATATAGTCTTCAATGTAACCATCCAAGAATTGAAAAATTATTCACATTGCAGGGACATGAATCAGGAGTGCATTTGAAGCCAAGCCTGAAACAACTTACCAGGGAATGCTCTGTTGAGTGTTTTCTCATGCCCAAGTAGTTCCAACAAGGTCATGTCAGCAAAGGTATCATCGTATGAGATGGTCGAGTCTTCGTTTTGAGTAAGTCCGATTAGCATACACACGTGGTCCACTGGACTTGTGAGTGGATCCAGTCGAACTGGCCAGAGGTTTTTTACTGTGCACTCTTCTTGGTTGTCCTTGGTGTCCCATATTCTCAGGTTAGCCTCATTATCCCAGAGAAGTACCTGTGAAGTGTGAAGTCAAATTGTTGAATGAGTGGCAAATCAGTTGTTATTTGATTATATTAAGCCGAGTATTATATGGAAGGTGATTAGAACATGGTCAACAGCTGTAATGAACATGGTATGACACATGTTGGTCCAATGATATTAATACTCTTAGAGCATATCACAGGTCGTCTAGCTGAATGAAAACAGTCAATGCATGACAATAAACACGGTTAGTGTAGACACGTGGAATGATTGGTGGGCACATCGATTGTCATGCATGAGTGCAAAACGACTATCAACCTGACTCAGTGGGTTGTGTTAGGAGTGAGTGTTGAGTTATTAAACTACAACTCACCTTGAGAGGGCGCTCCTGCCAACTTTCATATGGCACAATTAATGGTTCATCAAATTTTCGTACATTTATTCGTACATTAAGAGTGTCAGAGGCGCGGGTGCTTGCGAAGCAAATAATCCCACTGCCATCTACGAAATTGATACTGTAAACAGCTCTGGTGGTTTCAGGATCTGTACACAACAATACAAAACATTAGTTTATTCGATGATGATAGTGACAAACTTGAATTTGAAATCAAGGACGTGATTGAAGTTACCTTGTGCGTTGTAAAATGGATATACATTCTTCATGGCGTACTCGACATTTGGATGGTAGGTTAAATGGCCAGATGTGCCAAGTCCAAGTAGCAGTAACCTTGAATCCAGAGTAATATCGGACCACGTTTGACGTGGTGGTGCATCGTTGTGCGCTATTAAAAGACCAAGTTTCTTCCCAAGAATTTGAGTAGAGGACATGTACACAGGATTTTCATTCACCCATTCGTTGAGGAGATTGAACTCAGTGACGAGACAAGGACCTCCCTTCCTTATCTTTCCTTTGGTGGATATTGTCGCTCGATCGCCAAGGGCCTGGAAGTTCAGGATACGTACGTTGGCCTTGGTCACCAAAAGTGGGTCTAAGACATTTAAAGCTTGGGCTAGTATCTCTGATTCCTCAGGCATTATCAGCACTCAACGTTGACAAGGATACTGCACACCATAAAGCACAATGACAAAATTAGCAGGTTGTAAATAAATGATAAAATTCAAGTGAACATATTGGTAATAATATTAATGGTAATTTAGTTGAATTCACTCACCTATAAGATAATGGGCTTCAAATTATTGAATGAATTGCGGCATTTTCCGGCAAGTCATCATTCCACCATCGTTGATCCCGATAAGCGAGGACATGTTATTTAGTAGGGCTTGGTGAGCCCTACTGATCACAAGACAAGCTTGCTGTCCATTTACCACAGGTAAATGTGTGGGCTTTCCTCATCCACAGGAACGCTGGTGGGCCTTTAGACAGGTGCTTAAGCACTCATCCAAATACAGGCTTGATGGGCCAACAATGTATAAAAATGGTGGGGGCCCACCACACAAAGTGGGTGGACAATCCTCATCCACATAGTGGCTTATCCTCATCCACAGGATAGTTAGTGGGCCATCTTTATCTCCAAGACTGGCTTGTTGGTCATCCTATACCACAGGAAGACGTGTGGGTCTCCTCATCCACAGGAACGCTGGTGGGCCTTTGGACAGGTGCTTAAGCCCTATCCAAAAACAGGCTTGATGGGCCAACAATGTATAAAATGGTGGGGGTCCACCACACAAAGTGGGTGGACAATCCTCATCCACATAGTGGCTTACCTCATCCACAGGATAGTTAGTGGGCCATCTTTATCTCCAAGACTGGCTTGTTGGTCATCCTATACCACAGGTAGACGTGTGGGCCTCCTCATCCACAGGAACGCTGGTGGGCCTTTGGACAGGTGCTTAAGCCCTATCCAAAAACAGGCTTGATGGGCCAACAATGTGTAAAATGGTGGGGGTCCACCACACAAAGTGGGTGGACAATCCTCATCCACATAGTGGCTTATCCTCATCCACAGGATAGTTAGTGGGCCATCTTTATCTTCAAGACTGGCTTGTTGGTCACCCTCTACCACAGGAAGACGTGTGGGCCTCCTCATCCACAGGAACGCTGGTGGGCCTTTGGACAGGTGCTTAAGCCCTCATCCAAATACAGGCTTGATGGGCCAACAATGTATAAAATGGTGGGGGTCCACCACACAAAGTGGGTGGACAATCCTCATCCACATAGTGGCTTATCCTCATCCACAGGATAGTTAGCGGGCCATCTTTATCTCCAAGACTGGCTTGTTGGTCACCCTTTACCACAGGTAGACGTGTGGGCCTCCTCATCCACAGAACGCTGGTGGGCCTTTGGACAGGTGCTTAAGCCCTATCCAAAAACAGGCTTGATGGGCCAACAATGTATAAAATGGTGGGGGTCCACCACACAAAGTGGGTGGACAATCCTCATCCACATAGTGGCTTATCCTCATCCACAGGATAGTTAGTGGGCCATCTTTATCTCCAAGACTGGCTTGTTGGTCACCCTATACCACAGGAAGACGTGTGGGCCTCCTCATCCACAGGAACGCTGGTGGGCCTTTGGACATGGTGGGCCTTTGGACAGGTGCTTAAGCCCTATCCAAAAACAGGCTTGATGGGCCAACAATGTATAATGTCAATAATGTCAATGAACAATGTATTCATGACCGTGGTCGTTAAACTTTGCAATTAATTGTTGATTTCAAGGTTTTTTGGTTGAAAATGTAGTGCGAACTACAATGAGGATAAAGTGTACATATAGAAAAGTTGGCTCGGGTCTGGACCCATTGGAAAAGGAATTTCTCTAAATGTTTGATGGTTATAATTGTCTACAAGCACCCATGAATGATCATGCTTTACAGAAATGTAGAAATGAGATCCAGTATAATGAGCAACTCCTGTCAAATCATATCTATGTGTATAACCATTGGCCAGATTCAATATATTTTCAGTTGCAGATGGGATGATGTTGACATCTGGAGTGTTGCTTCTGATGGTTGCAACATTAATGATGATAGAAGTTGGAGGGGAATTTATCCGTTGGTAAACGTGTTCGGTCTTGGATAAATTGTCTGCGACATCAGTAATTGCTAAATTGTCTGTAAGGGTTTCACTGACAAGGGATACACACCGTGAACATGTGAAAACACGGGGAAGTTTAGTGTCCAAATCGATCAACTTGAAAGGATCTACGTGATCACATTTGAATAAATGACGGTACGTGTATAAGATATTTGAACACCATGAATGTGGACTCCAGGGACAAGCAAATTTAACCTTAGTTTTTTCAACATTGCAAGCGGTGCATTTGTAATGCTGTTGGATATGTAGGGCTACAATGTCAGAAGATTTTGAATAAATTGTTCTAAGGGTGGCATGTAATGACCCAAAGGATCCATTGGCACCAGCTTCATGCAAGGTGACATGATGTCGTAATTTATTCCTAGAAGAAGAAATATCTTTGGCAATTCCTCGATATCGAGCCCATAAACTATCATACACTAATTGAGTAAGGGTGGGATCGGTTGACGAAAATATGTATTTGGTACATAGATGATATAACCATTCGATGCATGGATCGATGAAGCAGGAGTTGGCCTCCCAAGGAATGTGCACCATTGATGTATTGACTGGTAATAAAGTATTTACAGGGTTAATCGATGTAGTAGACGACATTTCCGCAGGATTACCATTTGTATCAATATTTTCTACAGCAATAGGTGTTTGAGTATACACTAAGATGTATGCGTCTTTTGCCAAACTTGATGGTGTAATGTGAGACACATTGTGATCGTCACATTGTAACCAACCTCCATTTTGCTGGACAATACAAGTTGTATAGTGTCCAGAAGAAACATTGTTACCGAAATGCTTGACCACTCCTATTAATTTATAGGTTACATCTTGTGATGTAACTTTGAGGTCTTTTGAGGTCAATGTTTGTGTAATTGAGACGTGTATAGGCAATTTTTACCATGGTTATCATATTTCGCAATCAATATGACTAAAGTTTTTGGCAGTTGTTCAATAGTTTTAAGTTGCATGTTATTATTACTGTTTATGTTGCACACTGGGCATTGCCAAAAGAATGTTGGTACAACCTAGAGCATGATTAATACAAGCTTTCAAGGATATATTAGGCTTAGATGTAGGTACATTTAAAATGAAATTTGTATCTTGAATTGAATTATGTACATGCCCGGTACAAGGATGATTTGTACACCTTTGTGTATATTTGTACGTTCCTTGAAATGATGTTTTTGGTAAGCTAGGATGAAGTAAATTGAGTAGTTTTACCAAGAATTCTCCTGCATCATGTTGAGATGAGTTGTTGTATTGTGGAATTAATCGTCGAATATTAAATAAACATGATTCAGGTTGAGCGGAAACGCCTGTTGATATTTGAGTTGACAAGGAATGAAAAGACAAAATTAGCTTACGAATGGTGTCACTTGTTTGGGTGGTGGATGCAAATTGATTTAAGTAACCAGGAACTTTTGTCAATATGTGCATCACTGCAGAAAAGTAGCACGTGTTTCCAAGGTTTGGAATTCCACTAAGTGATACACTATTATTTGATACAGCAGTGTGTTGTTTAAGTGGAATTTTGGGAGATACCTTGGAAGGTTTTTTAGGATCTACAGATATAGATTCCGTAGTGACAAACACCATTGGTGTATCAATGTAAACATCAACGTGTTTGTCTTTTAGACAAGCTAATCTCTCATACTCTAGTTGAATTGATTTTCTCATAGAAGCGTGCCGATTTGAGGCGAAATGAAAGTTAAGTAAGGGGCTTATCAGAAACACATTCTCAATGGATTGTGCCCGTGATATTGCGACATATTCCAAACCTGGGGCAAAGCATTGTTTCTCATTCTCAGTGGGACACACGACTAATCCGTGTTTTGCAGTTAATCCTTGGCTTTTGTGTATGGTTATACAATGAGCTGTCTTCAACTTTAGTTGTTTACGTACATACCTTTTTGATAGCTTTGACCGACTTGCCTCAGCGACAAATGGCACAATTCTGGGGATTGTTAAACTGACTGACTCTCCTTGATAACCCCATCCATCTCCGCCATCCATTTGTACAAACACAATTGGGATTTCGTAGTTATCCTTGATAGCATCTGTTACTGATGGCATATTTTTTTCATATGGTTTTCCTGAGAAACCAAAACCAACTACAGTGCCTTGGGCGCCGTTGTACAGTCCTAGTTGTGTTCCTGAATTGCTTGTACTCATCACTCTACTTCCGATGGCTAAATCAAGATGCACATCTTGTACATCATTATGGTCTGGCAAACCTTTAGACGTGCTTTTAGAAATTTTGGACAACTCATATTGTTGTTCTTCAGTTACTACATCACCATTTGACGAGTAATGCCGCGCATGTATCCTAAAGTGTGTGTTTCCCGATTTCACTAAATTTTCAAAACAAATTTTGTTGATTTCATTAACCTTATCATGCGACGCAGCAACCCACATTGCATCTTGAGGAGCTTTTTTTTGAGCTTCACTTACACTTCCACACAAACAATGTTTCCACAATTTTGCAAATTGATCTAGTGAAGGAAGTCCTACTCGAGCCGCCTTACAAAACTCTGCTAAAAATGGCAATGGACTTCCTTTTTTTGACTGATGTCTAACATTTTCAGTAAGCTCAATGTATGATGTAATGGAATTCCAAATTTTTTTGCCTTGCACACATGCACTATAATACTCTGGGTTGTTTGTTCTTAATGTTGGATTTTGATACACAGCTGTACCAAATGCCGGTAATTGATAAAGATCACCCAAAATGATTACATGAATTCCACCAAAAGGTAATTGTTTATCGGTGCTATTGTCCGGTGATGATTTTACAGCACACATACGTTTATGTATATCATATAATTCGGCTAAACCAATCATGGATATTTCATCAATTATCAATAGTTTGCAATCCTTTAATTTACGCGACAAACTATCTGCTTTGTTTTGCGATAAAGGAGCAGTTATATTGCCATCTGTAGGTGTTTTTTGAAATGCGCTTTGCCATGTATACCCAAATATATTAAAGGCTGCATTGCCTGTAGGAGCTACAACTAAAGTGTTACCATGTAAACCGCTTGTTTTGCCATATATTAGTTGTGCTTTCTTTTTAATGGTTTTTATTAGGAAACTTTTTCCTGTTCCACCTTCACCTGATATGAACATTCTAAGTTGATTGGGATTTTCACCGGTCAAGTGGGATGTCACTTTGTCATATGCACATTTTTGCATGTCAGTCATACCAGTGATCAGTTGGTCAATTGCACTTTCTTCATCTTCTTCATTTGATAATGGCACCCTTGTACCAGCTCGTATCAGTTCAAGCTCTTCATCGGTTGTCGCTCGATTATCGTTTTGTAACGAATTCAAATGAGCCTTTAAATTGTTGGCAACAAAATTAGCAAGGTAAGCTTTTTGGTTAATTGAAATGTCAGTAAATATGTTACCGAGGTTGTTTTCAAAACTGTATTGTTGTTGTGGGGTGTCAGCAAATTCGTGTTTTGAGGAACACTCAGGCTGATAATCATTTTCACAAGTATCATTTGACATGTCATGTGTCGGGGTTCCAGTTTGTTTTAAAATATCCTCACTTGCTTTTATTGTTTCTAGAGTTGATAAGACGTAGGCTGGTAGCATTTTATTTTTTATTAGTTTATCTAGTTGTTCAATGGCAGTTGTTGATACTCCGAGCATTTTTTCCTCTTGACCATTAGGCCAAATTGAATGCAAAAGCAACGTGCTGTAACAAGACTCTTCATTTGTCAAGTCAGCTGGATAGTATGGACATAATGAAATAACCTTAGGCTTATTATAAGGAGTGAACACTACGTTTGATACTCTAAACTTCTCCAATTCTGATGGAATACCTTCACCTGACATATTTATTAAGAGAGGATTTTCTTTGATATGATTATCACTTGGATACTTTTTGGGATTATATTCTCGAAATGAGAAGTACGTCAACAATTGGTGAAATGTAATTTTGCAACCACCGACTGTATTTTGTTGTTTAACAAATTTGGTGTAAGCTTGTCGCCTTCCTTTTTGTGTAGAAGGGGACATATCAATCGCAGACTCTTGTTTGTGCATTTCACTTAGTTTAGTTTCATCCGTGATGACTGATGATGGGATTTGATGTTGTTTAGCTGTGTTAATACTAAGGACTCCTCTGGAACATTGTACAAAAGGAAGACGGAGTAGTGTCCAACAAGCTTGCATCGCACCTACTTGGGTAGATTCAACAAGAGCAATTGCAACGGTAGATAACCGTTGTTTGTCTGTGATATTATTGCTTCTAATGATCAAGGTGGCTACCTTTTTGGTAACAAGGTTACGAAGTACAACTGAATCTGGTGCCTCTGCTTTGGAACAGTAAGATGCACAATATTCTGCAGCACCGACATCGTTATCAATATATTTTATATCCATGTTGCCGCCAGCAGCAATCGCTAGTAGTGGATTGATAATGTAATTATTCAACCAAAGATTATTTCGGGGTGGGTGTACATGCACACGCTTTCTACCTCTCCCATCCTTTTCTTCCACAATTGTGGCAGATAGAATGAGGGTTTGTTTTGCGACATATCCAACCCAAGGATGAAAATCCAAAACGACAAACCTTGTTAAAAGACCTTGTGCTATATTTAAAGCAAGTTTGGGTGCATCTATGCATTTGATTAGCAATTTGTAACCGGCGATACCATATTTGTACCAATTTCTGACCGATACCAGTTTTCGCAGTTTCATATGTGGAAGTAATTTTTTGAGGAGATGTTGTTTGTGTAGGAATGCTTTGTTGGATGGTAGTGTCATCATGTGTGTCTGGTATGGTGTCTTTCGGTAGGGGGTCATTTAGAAATTTTTCTGAAACATTTATGGGCACACATTGGGGTTCTGTTTTTAAAGGTAAATGAAGTGAGGAAGCGTGGTCTACATGCGGAGGTGGGTCAGATTGTGCATCAGCATTGAAATTTGTTTTTGAGGTAGGATGATTGGCCTGATTTGAGGATCGTGGTGTGTTTTTGTGAGTTGAGGGTGGTGTAAAGTCTAGTGGTATGTCATTCATATATAAATTGAATTCAGACTTACAAGGGTGATCTTGTTCTTTAAAATAACTTCGGGCTGGCAACCATGATGCATGCTTTTCTTGCATTTTGTCATCATCAATGATTCCGTCATTCATTGTAAAGACATCATCGGCGTCATTTTTGTCCATTAAATTGCATGTGATTACCTTTTCAACACAACGTAACACTTCCTCTTGTTTTTCAGGGTCTTTCGATGACAAATTTGTTTTATAGATTTTGTCAATTAGGTTTGAAATCCATAACAAGCTATGACAGTGTGGCGACCCTCGCATTTGAAACTCTATTCTTCTCCACCAGTCGACAACAGTTTGTCCGAATGGTCTAGATTTAGAATGGGCAATTAATCTTTCCCATATACATTCTTGTTTTTTATAAAACAACCGACATGCCAAGGCTGGATGATCTCTGAGTAAATTTATCCTTTCTGCTTGAGGTATTTCATTTCCAAGTGTGTCATATTGTTCAGGGACTGGAATTTGTGATTGATCTCGAGAAATTGTGGAATACAATCGATTATGATGTCTGTCCGCTGGCGCAAAAGTTAAAAAGTATCGTAAAGAGCTACCCATTTGCATGAGTTTGCTACTAACCATGGATAACAACTTGCGTCTTTCGTGTTTAATATAAATAGGGGTTCCTGGCAAGCTGCGACCATATGGTACAAGTCGAGCGAGAACCATTTCAATTTGTTGTTGCAATTTTGTTTTAGTTGGCGTGGATGAGGTTGAAGCAGCTTTATTCTTCAACATATCTAATGCTCCGATTACTTGTTCAACAGTTATTTTATCGGATGTAAGTGGATCGGTGTCATCTGCGGTGTCAGGTTCATGTTCGTCTAGGTGTTCTTTGGCAGCAACAGTACTCACACCTCCTATTTTCCTGCGCATTATATATGTGTAGAAACAAAAAATATAGGTTGCACATTTTTGAAATCGTCTATCACCACCTCGTTCTAAGGTGACCTTAACGAAGTCATTATTATCAAGACCATGCATGTCACTTGGGCCACCCACGCCATATGGAAACAAATTAGGGAAACATTTTTCGTAAAAAAAGCTGTCATTGTGCGGATGGGCAAACTTGAAAGTGGGATCTCTAGTCATAACAGGGGTTGGTTTTTTAGTTGCAACCTCTGCAAGATGGTTTAATTCGGTTAACGGATTTGTGCTCGTTTGCAGTAGAATTTCAGTTATTTCACCATCTGGATCAGGAATATGTTTATCGCATACACCTTCAACATTATCGTCAGGTATATTCTCTTTATAAGCTTCGCTTACAGCATGATCTTCTTCATCGTCCATTTCAAATTGTGGTACTTGTGATGATTCTTCATTGCATAAATCACTGAAATCGATTGTCAATTCTCCCTGTTCAATTGCTGTTTTATATAGATGATTATTTATTGTTAGCCATTGCAGTGCTGTTTTCACACGATTTGGCCTGAAAATGTGATCTTTATTATTCTTACTTTTAGTATGCCGTAAAATACAAGTTGAGTCAATTTCAGGCATACGAGGCAACTTTTCAGCTATTTTAGCGACGTCATTTACTACAGTATATCTTGATCCACTTTTAGACCCCCTACAACCATAAGAGGGCAAAGTGGTTATATTTAATATTGGATTGAATAACGCTATCATGGAAACTTCAACCACATTTAGATTTAAAAGTTCATCGGGAATAAACCCAGGCCACAAGAAGTTTAAGGCTGCCTCCTTTGGAATAAAGTTGTCATCGCCATTACCATTGCCATTCTGTGTGTTCTTTGCTGCCTTAGGTTCATCATCCTCATTTGAATTAGAATCTATATCCTCATCGTCATCGATATCAGAATCAAACTTAGACAGTTGTTTACGTTTTTTAGTGGCGGTGGCTGCATCACATCTTGTGCCATCATCTACAAACGAAAGAATATCGGTCTCAATCATTGGGCCTGATTTCATTTGTTTATAACACTTTTTACATACGTGAGATCCCAACTTCAAGAAGCCGCTATCATCAAAAGCATTTTGATAAGCTGTTGTGTATATGCCATCTTTATTTGATGTCAAATCAGTGAATTTCTTGACAAATTGGGATATAGATTGTTCTAAATTACTCCTTGTTTCTGCATCCTTACGTGTGCATTGCATCTCATCTAACCCTCCTTCATGTAGACATACACAACAGGTGCAAAATGTGGTTGTTTTAGAATACTCATCAAAGTAAGCTTTTGCGTCCATATTTTCAACTGACTTTTTGTTGTCAAACACCTCTGATGCTAATTTTTTCCTAGCTCTACAATCATTCTGTCTTTTGACAGCTTTTGCATTTATCTCTTCAGGTGATTGCCTCACTTTCTTGTTTTGGGCTTCCGTATTGGTAGGGTAGGGATCAGTTGGCGACGCAAGTTCCTGTTGAGATGCTAACACATCTTGCCTAGAAGGTACGTATGACACTTCTTCTGCCATACACATGTTCTTGGCGTGTTCTGATGCTAATTTTCTCCTTTCTCTATAATCTTTACTTCTTTTGGCAGCTTTTGCCTTTATCTCTTCACGTGATTGCCTCACTCTCTTGTTTTGTGCCTCTGTATTGGAATCAGTTTGTGACGCAAGTTCCTGTTGAGGTGCTAACACATCTTGCCTAGAGGGTACGCATGACACTTCTTCTGTCATACACATGTTCTCGGCGTGTTCTGATGCTAATTTTTTCCTAGCTCTACAATCTTCCTGTCTTTTGGCAGCTTTTGTTTTTATCTCTTCAGGTGATTGCCTCACTTTCTTGTTTTGTGCCTCTGTATTGATAGGGTAAGAATCAGTTTGTGACGCAAGTTCCTGTTGAGGTGCTAACACATCTTGCCTAGATAACACATCTTGCCTAGAGGGTACGCATGACACTTCTTCTGCCATACACATGTTCTTGGCGTGTTCTGATGCTAATTTTCTCCTAGCTCTATAATCTTTATTTCTTTTGGCAGCTTTTGCCTTTATCTCTTCAGGTGATTGCCTCACTTTCTTGTTTTGTGCCTCTGTATTGGTAGGGTAGGGATCAGTTTGTGACGCAAGTTCCTGTTTAGGTGCTAATACATCTTGCCTAGAGGGTACGCATGACACTTCTTCTGCCATACACATGTTCTTGGCGTGTTCTGATGCTAATATTTTCCTAGCTCTACAATCTTTCTGTCTTTTGGCAGCTTTTGCCTTTATCTCTTCAGATGATTGCCTCACTTTCTTGTTTTGTGCCTCTGTATTGGTAGGGTAGGGATCAGTTTGTGACGCAAGTTCCTGTTTAGGTGCTAACACATCTTGCCTAGAGGGTACGCATGACACTTCTTCTGCCATACACATGTTCTTGGCGGGTTCTGATGCTAATTTTCTCCTAGCTCTACAATCTTCCTGTCTTTTGGCAGCTTTTGCCTTTATCTCTTCAGATGATTGCCTCACTTTCTTGTTTTGTGCCTCTGTATTGGTAGGGTAGGGATCAGTTTGTGACGCAAGTTCCTGTTTAGGTGCTAACACATCTTGCCTAGAGGGTACGCATGACACTTCTTCTGCCATACACATGTTCTTGGCGTGTTCTGATGCTAATTTTCTCCTAGCTCTACAATCTTCCTGTCTTTTGGCAGCTTTTGCCTTTATCTCTTCAGGTGATTGCCTCGCTTTCTTGTTTTGTGCCTCTGTATTGGTAGGGTAGGGATCAGTTTGTGACGCAAGTTCCTGTTTAGGTGCTAACACATCTTGCCTAGAGGGTACGCATGACACTTCTTCTGCCATGTTCTTGGCGTGTTCTGATGCTAATATTTTCCTAGCTCTACAATCTTTCTGTCTTTTGGCAGCTTTTGCCTTTATCTCTTCAGGTGATTGCCTCACTCTCTTGTTTTGTGTATCTGTATTGGTAGGGTAGGGATCAGTTTGTGACGCAAGTTCCTGTTTAGGTGCTAACACGTCTTGCCTAGAGGGTACGCATGACACTTCTTCTGCCATACACATGTTCTTGGCGGGTTCTGATTCTAATTTATTACGAGCTCTTAAATCACTCATTATTTTGGCAGCTTTTGCATTTATCTCTTCAGTTGTTTGCCTCACTCTCTTGTTTTGTGCTTTTTGCCTGTTTTGTTTTGCAGCTGGATGGTAAGATAGTGTTTCCTCATGCGAGGATGTGTCAATGATAACACGTTTATCGCTATGTGACAGTTCTTCTTCACAGCCACCGCCTAACAAAGTGGCAGATACTGTTCTCTTATGTGAAAATGGGTCAATAACGTGTTTTTCGCTGTCTGAATGGTCTCCATCATATCCACCGCCTAACATGTCATCTAGATGTTGTAATGGTATTTCTATATGGTAAGGATACCATGATGACGCACAGTCAAATAATGTATCGTTCAAAGTATCAAGTCTAATACATTTGTCATGAAAGAATGCGTTACAGTCAAAGTACATGTCACCATCATTTGAGTCTGGTTTATTTTTGTGTTGGATAGTTGGTAGTTGGCAATCCTTTACCACAGGAACCTTGTGGGCCATCCTCATCCACAGGAAGGCTGGTGGTGCATCTTCATCACAAGATGCCGAGCGAATCCTCGAGAGAGGAAATTGTGCATTGTCATTGTTGTTTTTTTGTTGTCTAGCTCTCAATTTGCGTTGACGTTGGAAACGTTTTGCATTTGATGACACGCAATTAATCCATGTAGAATCAGAAGAAGTATCAGAAGAAATATCATCATGATCGAAAAAATGGTTACAGTCAAAGAATGTATCATCATCATCATTGGGAATAAAAGATGAAAATAATTGACATCTATCAACTTTAATATTGTCATCATCAAAAAAAGTGTGACAGTCATGGTACATGTCATCATCATGTAAAGGGTCATTGTAATCAAACACATCGCAATCAAAATATGTGTCATCATCATTTGAAATGTCATTAAATTTAGTTGGAAACCTCGATTGTCTTCTACCTCTATGTTTATGCAAGCTATATGACATGCATGCACCAAAATGTATAAGAATTGTAAAACTCGGCACGCAGTTGGCAATAAAAGATGGTGATACTTTTGATAGTTTAATTGGTTTATGAATTGATGGCCAATTTTGTCGTCTTCTTACATGACGATTTCTTGTAATTTTTTTGAGAGTTGAAGACATGACAAAACTTTCATGTATAAGTAGCAATGATGATTGATTAACATACCTCATCCATGCTGGTGTGTAGAGATTATAATGGTTATTCAGAAAGTCATTTTGGATGGAACACAAAACTTTATGAACTATACTAAGACATGTTTTAGGAGTGGAGTAAATCGATGATAGTAAAAAAGATTCAATCGATGATGGTCGAATTTGATGTTTAACATCGATGTTAGCATATACGAGGAAGCCATATTCACTTAAACATATCTTACATGAATTTGTGTTCAAAGAATTGTAAGTTATATAATTAATATTTGGGCCAACCAGGGAAGTGAGCAGGGTTAAAACATAAACAAAAATCAAGTTGTACTTGAACATTGTTATGGTATAAAAATTAAGATTCTATATTAAAATAAGGGCAACAGGTTTACCTGTGATCACCACCCCACCAGGTGCTCACCACTTACAGCCAACCAGCTGCTTTCCACTCAGGCTGCCCCGCTTTCCCCCCCGGGGGGGGGGCAGCACATCACATCGCAATGTCTGGGGGTGGCGCACCCCCCAAGCGCTCGAAAACGGAGTCTTGGGAGAGGTTGACCCCAGTGCTCGAAAACAGAGTCTGGGGGGTCGTAACTCCCATTGCTCGAAAACGGAGTCTGGGGGGGTGAAAAAACGAATATGGTGCATTTCATACAAATCAGCAATGCCGCTATTTGAAAATTTTCGACTCCCTAAGGCGAAATATCAAGGTCTAGGCGAGGATCCAACCCCCCCAAGGCAAAATATCGAATTCCGACGGGTCTAACCCCTCATGGCAAAATATCAAGGTCTAGTGCGGGGGTCCAACCCCCAGGACCTGAAAACAGAGTCCGGGGGGGTATTTCAATGTGATTTGCCCCTCAGGGTCAAGCAAAGTGTAGGCAGTCTCACCACGCCACATGTGCTTTTTATTCAACGCGTCACCAGAAGCTCTCCACTCACTAGCCACTAGAAGGTCCATGTCACTAGGCCACTAGCTTGTTCACTTCGCGCCACCAGTTGCTTTTCATGCACAACGCCACCTACTGCCTTTCATTCATTGCGCCACCAGTTGACCCACCGCGCCACCAGTTGCCTTTCACGACATGCGATATTACCAGTGGTTGTAGAAGATGTCATAGTTGTTTACAAGTTTGTGACAAAGCGAACATGGCGCCCCAGAAAAATAGGGCAAGGTTACTTCAGCATTGAAAGCACGTGAATACTTTCCATGCGA